>CM049601.1:11661244-11666244 GCA_026979955.1 Megalurothrips usitatus
GGGTGAACGCTTACCGGCACGCGACACGACGGAACGGAGAGGAGAGGAGGCGGTGCTGACGGCGTGCTGCCGGCGGGTGGTGGTGGTGCGGGCTGGTGTCGAGGCCGGCGACGACGGCCAGGATCATGGCCTGCAGCATCACGTGGAAATCCTTCCCTTTGTTATCAGTCAAATTACACGGGGATCGTCGGGGCAGGGGGCGTGGCGGGGCGTGGCAGCTCCCTGCTGCTGCTTCCTGAGGGAGGGAGGGGGGAGGGAAAAGGGTCTCCCGCAACACCGCTTGACACATTCTTCAGCGGCGCTATCCCTTCGTTCTTGCCCTTCTCATAATGACGAGATAATTGACGTCAATTTTTTAGTATATATATATATATGTATACGTATTTTATTATTTTGTGCGACGCCGCCGACGCTGCTGGGCGCTGCTCCAGGTAGGCGGTGAGAGGCGTGCGAGTGCGTTTAACTTCCCTCCGTCTTTACGCACACGACATGTTTTTTCTTCTTTTTTAAAAAATTATATAAATTCCCGCCGTTTTGATTTTTATCCACCGCGCGAACGGAGTACAACAGTCAATAC
This sequence comes from Megalurothrips usitatus, assembly GCA_026979955.1. NCBI lineage: Eukaryota > Metazoa > Arthropoda > Insecta > Thysanoptera > Thripidae > Megalurothrips > Megalurothrips usitatus. Next base: position 11,661,822 of record CM049601.1, read on the forward strand.
ACAAGGCTGTGTGTTCAAACGGCGTTCACGCATGCAGAGGAGGCTATGTGACGCGGCCGCCGAGGAGGCGGCGGCGGCGGCGGCGGCGGCAAACGGGGCGTTACATGCAATTTGTGGACGGCCGAGGGGAGCATCATCATATTGCAACAAACGGCGCCAAATTTAATTGGGCCGGTAAGTGGCGGACTGTGGACGGACGGCGGGACGGCGGCGGGGTCTCGGGGGACCGGCACCGCCGGGGGGCACGGCGGCGGCGGCGCGGTGCGGCGGCCATGTCTGCGCGCCGGATCGGTCCGCGAGGAGCTGCGGCCGCCGACGCGGCCGGGACCCCGCCGTCGTCGGGAAAGGGGGGGGGGGGTGATTCCCCGCGTCGTCGTCGGCGTCCGTTTGCCAATGTCTTGCGATGTCGCCGTCTGCCCCCCTCCCCCCTCCGGTCTCTGTGTCATATCGTGCGAATAACGCCATCCTTGACATTATTAACAGTCGGCGCGGCGGCGCGGCCACCGGCGACGTCTGCCGAGGAGAGGCGGGGGGAGTGCGGGGCGAGCGGCGTGCCTCACGGCCCGGCGTCCCGGCGGAAGGGTCGCGACGTAAGTATAGGGTCCGTCCGCACAATGTAAAGGGTTGGGCCCGGCGCGGCGCGGAGCGGCGCCGCCCCGAGGGCCTCCAACGGAACGGGAAGGTTTGCTGATGATCCGACCTTCCCTAAAAACTAAAATCTGAATTTTTTTTGGGGGGGGGGCGCTGTTTTTGTTGATTCATGCCTTTTTCGCCAATTTTACTACTGATTTTTTTTTCGGGCTTTCCGGACAACACTTGCATATCTGCAAATAATGTGCCGCGCTGAATATTCCTCGCTGTGCCCCCCCCCCCCCCCGCCCCGCCCCTCGCGGTCGCGACGCAGCGGAGCAGGCAGCCCGGCCTCGGCCCGCCGCCGCCGCCGCCGCCGCCGCCGCCGCCGCGTCCATTTTGGAGAGCAGAGCGTCATTAGCGTCCAGCCGGCTGCCTCCGAAACGATATGCCTTGCTTCGGTGGTGCTCTCTGTCTCCGTCGCACCGCACTCGCGCGGCGGGGTGCTTCGCAAGAGAGCGAGAGACAGAGAGAGAGAGAGAGAGAGAGAGAGAGAGAGAGAGAGAGAGGGAGGGGGAGGGGCAAACAGAGAGAGAGTGCGAAAGAGTGAGGCAGAGAAGACGGTATGCGGAGTCGGTCTGCAGTCATGGGGGCCGCGCGGCCGCGTCCGGGGCGAGCGACTGTGTCTGCGGTGTCGGCGGCGCGGTGCCCGCCTCGCGGCCCCGCCGAGGCCCCGCGGACGCGGCCCGTGCAGCTAAACGCGCCCGCCAGCCGGCCGCGACGTTGCGTGCCGCCGTGCCGCCGTGCCGCCGCCGTCGGGCCTGACGCTGACGGCGGGGGGCGTGGTGCGGCGCGAGGAGGAGGAGGAGGAGGAGGAGGAGGAGGAGGAGGAGGAGGAGGAGGAGGAGGAGGAGGAGGAGGAGGAGGAGGAGGAGGAGGTGGCGCGGCGACTGGCTCGCACCGGATGTCGCGCAGTCACGTGGTCCTGGCCGCGCCGCCGGTGCCGCCCGCCGGTCACCCAACGTTGCCTCGGTGCCGTGCTGTTAGGCCGCGTGGCCGGGGCCGGCCGGCCGGCGTCAACCGCTGCCGCGCCGCCGCCCCGCGCCGATACCCGCACTTCCTTTCCAGCCCGCCGCGCGCGCGCGCGCACACACACACACACACACACGCACGCACTGACGGCCAGGTGACCGTCGCCGTGCTGGCGTGCCTAACCTCCCCGGCCACCTGATACGTGTACACGGCGCGGCCGCAAGGACATGCAGAGCATGCGGAGTCCCGGAGGACCAGCCGGCTCCGGGGCTCCGGGCCCCGCCGGGCTCCGGGCCCCGCCGGGCTCCGGACGACGTCTCCTTCTTATTTCCCGGCGGCGGCCCCGCGCCGCCGCCGCTGCGAAACCGCCGCCGGCATGGCGGGGCCACCGCCGCCGCCGCCGCCGCCGCCGCGAAGCCACGCCACGCCAGCGAAGCCTGTGTGCGAAGCCTGTGCGAAGCATGGCCCCCCAAAGCCCCCCTCTCTTTCCACGGCGGATGGCAGCGGGTCCCCGGCGGCGGCGAGTTTCTGCGGATCCTTGATGCCACACCGCCACCGCCGAGCCCCGCCCCGTCCCGTCCCGTCCCGACGGGGGTGTCATTAAAATGACTTTGGTCGGCCTGCCTCTGCCTCCGCCTCTCCTCCGCAGACCCGCACCGCTCGCGCCGCACCGCAGACCGGCGCCGCGCGGGGCCTCCCGATGACGCCGCCGCCGCCGCCGCCGCCGCCGTGTTGTTTCGCCACGTCTCACCTCACCTCACGTCGTGTCGTGCCATCGAGTCCAGTGACGCCCGCGGCGAGGTCACGGACGTGCGCCGCGCTTACGGACGGCCCCCGCGGACTCACACATCCTTTGTCTTCTGGGCCGGACACTCGCTCATCAAGCGCCTCACTTACGCCCCTTCATTAACGATCAGCGAGATGGGTCTCTAATCGGCGATCCGGACGGGCCGCGGGATGAGGGGGGGGGGACAGCGACACGCCCCGGCGAGCGGCGGCGGGCCCGCGCGCCTGCCGTACCGGGGCCGGCGGCTGGCGGCTGGCCTCGCGACTTGGAGCAGTAAAAACTCAATTATAGGGTTCGCCGGAGTGCCTGGGTTGAGCATGGCGGCGGCGGCGGCGGCGGCGCGGCGGCGGGCGAAGCCAGCGAAGCCGCGACGCCGGCGTGGCGGGGCGTGGCGGGCCGGGTCGGCCGCGCGCCCCGGGATGGGATGGGCTGTTAGCGCGGCCCGGTGGTCACGGCAGACGGCCGGGGGAGGGGGCACCTGCCCGTGGAACCCAGGGCACGCCAACGCCACGCCAGCGCCGCGCCAACGCCGCGCCGCACAGCCCGGGGCACGACCGGACCACGGCGTTTACAGCAGTCGGGACGGACGGGCGCGGTGCGGCGCGGTGCGGCCAGAAGGGGTACCCACCGGCGTTCCCGGACAACAACAAGCCGGCCGCGCCGTGGCCCCCGCTGGCCCCTGCTTGGCCCCTGCTGGCCCCGGCCTGCGTCGTGCCCCCCCCCCCCCCCCCCCGAGCCCAACACCACACGGTACTGTGATTGGTAAAGCCGCGCGTATGTGTGTGAGTGTGTGTGTGTGTGTGCGGCGCGGATGTGTTGTACGCCCGCGTTTTACGGCTAATAATTCGGCGAACGTGTTTTGCCCCACTCATGAATTTTACTTTATTTCTGTCGGCGACGGGGCGGGCGCGGCGGCAGCGGTCGGCCCGCCGTCGGGCACCCGAGGCCCTCCTCCCGGTCCCGGTCCAGACGTCAACGTCGTCGGCGGCGGCGGGGAGGCGGCGGCCGAGGACTCTGGAGCCGAACTTCCTTTGGGGTCCCCGGCTCGGCGCGCCGCGGGCCGGGGCGCATGTGCACTTGCAGAACTGCCCGTTTCTTCCTTCCCTCCCCGACTTCCCACGACGGCGGCGGCGGCGCTATGGTCTGTCAAACGGCAGCCCGACCCCCGCCCCCGTCGCGCGCGAGGCCGCCGTCGAGGACGACGACGACGACGGCGGCTGAGGCAGAGAGGGCGACAGAGAGAGAGAGAGAGAGAGAGAGAGAGAGAGAGAGAGAGAGAGAGAGAAATAAAAGGAAGAAGGCGGCCACGCTCAGTAACGGTAATTAAAAATCTAATATGCCGTATACTGTGGGTGCGCGCCTTATGGGGAGCCGAGCCCGCCGTCGCGTCCCGTCGCGTCCCGTCCCCGGCACCGGCTCGGGATTTCGGCGAGAGCAGGGGCGGCTCGTGGGAGATGTTTGCTCTCTCGCTCCCGCCTACAGGCGCCGCCGCCCCGAGGCTCGCTCGCCCGGGCGCCCAGGCAGTCCCCCCCGGCTCCTGATTTATGCATGGAATGAAAAATCAGTCTCATTAGAGGGAAGCCGCTGAAAAAGCGATCCGGGAGAAGTGTTTACCCGCGCATGTATTTGTATCCCCGAGTCCGAGGTTGGCGCACCGATTTCGTTCTGCTGCTGCAGGTGTCACATTTTCATATCGCAGACGAAAATGAGAGCCGTGGGTCCTGCCTTACTTCCGTAAGGACAGGAGGGACCGTGAAGCTGGCTTTGCACCGGGCTGCCTTTGTCGCACACCTCAGGAGCGCCTACGGCACTGATAAATCGCCCTCGTCAACCGAAAACCGGCTTTTCAATTTGTTGTACTAAACATAAAAACTATTCGGTATTGGAACCAGCGACTCGCCGCACGCCGAGTCGGTACCCTAGGCCGTGCGGCTACACCGGCCCTGCGTCCCACGGGGTGGGCGGGTGTGTTTCAGTATTTCTGGCGTCCGCCCTGCGGCAGGAAACGCACCCGTCGCCGCCCTCGCCGCTCAT
>CM049601.1:11671244-11761244 GCA_026979955.1 Megalurothrips usitatus
ACGGCGCTGCCCTCCCGTGCAGTAAACAAGGGGCGCAGCTCCGCGGCCCCTACATGTCCGTCGCCCGCCCCTCGTCCGCAGCCCCACACCGTAGCGGGGGGGACCCTCGTCATGGTGACAGTGAGGCGGCCGTGCTCTCGGGAAGTCGCACTTCTTTTTTTTTAGCGCCGCCATTTATTTTTAAAATTACGATTTTTGTAGAATCTTATGTACTTTACCCCTGTGAACATTCTTAAATGGCTCCTACCGAAGTGCGCGAGCACCAAAAAAATCTAGAAATAACCGTTTTTAATTTTTAAAACTGTTGACCCGAAATTAAAATTGCTGTGCATGTTATTCATTATCAGGATAACCTGACATCCTTTCCCCCTCGCACACGTGTGCCTCATGACGTACACACGCACACACGCACACACACACACACACACACGTGTAGGCTCGCTGGAAGCCATTTCTGTACCTCGTTACATTTGACGGAAATGACGAGCAAGATGGGGGGCCGCGTTTGGCGCGTCGCGCACGTATTTTGAAGAAAAAAAATTATATTCACGCGCGGCCGAGGGGTCCTGGAAGAGCTGGACTCATGAGTCCGGGTGTCGCCTCGCCGGGGCGGGACCGCGACGGAGCGCTTATGACTCTCTCTCTCTCTCTCTCTCTCTCTCTCTCTCTCTCTCTCTCTCTCCCTCTCTCTCCCCCCCTCTCTCTCCCTCTCCCTCCGCCTTGCGATCGCGATCTGAGTGCTTAAAACCTCCCCGTCTGCTTGGGAACGATCTGGCGACAGCATGCGGGGACCGGAGGAGGCAGAAAGCCGCTCCGCAGAGGTCCGTGCTCCCAGTCCCGGCTCACCTCGCCTTATAAACACATAAACGTGTCTTAAAAACTTGCTTTTGCAAAAATGTTGTACGCGGACGCGACGGCAGCGCGACCTGGTGGCGGACCGGGGCGTCACGCGCGGCGATGTGTTATGGCCCCGGCCCGCCGCACAGCCCTCGCTGTCTCTGCCGCACTCGTGGGGTGCTCCGTATGAGAGCGAGGGAGAGGTCCGATAGCAGCAGCGCCGGGTCGGGTTCGCGGGGGGTCCCCCCCCCCCCCCCCCCCCCCCCCTCGCCGCGGCCGAGTTTAAAACGCGCGCACCACACTGTCGCCAACTTCACGACTGGACGCGACCGCAAGCTTCAAAACCAATTGATGAGAAGAATTTGCAGCACGACTTCAGGGGGGAGAGAGAATATTTAGCTGCCACAAGGAGTTTTTTTTTATTAAAAAAAACTTATTTCGCCGTGAAACGAGCGGCGAAAACTTGACGCCTACAGGGGCGTCTAATTGCAGAGTTAGTCTCGTACGAATCTGGAACACGCATCGGGCCCGCCCCCCGGGCCGCCACCTGTGCCCAGCTGCGCCGCCGCTGCCGCCGCTGCTGCCGCTGCAGCGATCGCAGCGGCGATAGCGTTTGAGTTATACGGCGCCCGCCCTCCCCTCATCACCCCACTGCTGCTGCTGCTGCTGCTGCCGAGTGGCATCAAGTCGCGCCGATTCCCGGTAAAATAATAAAAACGTCAAAAAAAAACGAGAAATAAATCGCGCGCGGAGGAGGCGTTAAAACGCATTATATAAAAGGCTTTTTAATTGCACCTTCCGACGCATACATAATAATGCCACACGCATTGGAGTGAGTAGTACGGCAGCCCGATGCCCCCCCCCCCTCTCTCTCTCTCTCTCTCTCTCTCTCTCTCTCTCTCTCTCTCTCTCTCTCTCTCTCTGAATCACCCGCCCTGCTGCCACAAACACACATTCCCGGAGTCCCGGGCGAGAAGCCGACAGCCGTAACAAGGTGTTTCCAGCCTGTACTCGGACGTGTCTTATTTACACTTACCGGGCGAGTGCCGATAATTCCCCCGATGATAACCGGCCCTCATCGCACACACACACAGTTAGCATAATGAATTTGTAATGGGCGGCACGCGAGTGGAGGGAGGGGGAGGGAATACAGGAATACGGAAACCCGACGAGGTGACTAATCACGCTGTTTTATACCGTCGAGGTGGACGAGTTCGGGGAGGGACGGCGCGCGGCGCCGCATTTCTCATAGTACAAGGTGCGGGGCGCCTCCGAGGCGAAATAATCACAGTAAAGAGAGCCGAAGGCGCGCGCGGCCCGGGGCGACAATTATTTCTCGTTGCGGGACAGAGGTTGCTGATGAGCCAGGGGCGGGAGGAGGGAGGAGGGGGGGGGGGGTTTGCTGCGGGGGCGGTGCTGCGGGGGCGGCGCCACGGGGACCGTGGCCGGCCGTGGCCTCCCCGGGGGCCGCCGTGGACTTGCCCGCGCGCTCTCGCCGTGGCGAGGGGAGGAGGACGACGAGGACGAGGACGAGGAGGAGGAGGACGAGGGAGAGACGCTGCCTCGGCCTGCGGGAGCCCCCGCTGCTGCCGCCGCCGGCTCTCCTGGGGCCCTTTGCGTCGGCTGACATGTTGCCGCCGCTGCGCCGCGCCGCGCTGCGACGGCCGGGAGGGGGCGGCCGCCTGGACCGAGCAGCCCCGCGGGCCCCGCCCCGCGCCGCAGGGACGCCGCCGGCGCCTAGGCCTGTGGCGCCGCCCCGTTGGCGCCGCCCCCGCGGCACCACCACCGCACCGCTCCGCCCGGCCGGCCTCCGTTTGACCAGGCCGAGTGAAGAGCCGTGGCACGTCCCATGGCACCGCCCCATGGCACCGAGGGGGAGGGGGCAAACACCGCGACATGTGTGTTCCTCTGCGACCCCCACGCGCACGCAGCGCAGCGGCTGAGAGTCAAACACCGTGCCCGGCGCGGTTGGTGTCGTCTCCAAGATGTCGTGTCCCGGTCGGACAGAGAGCGCCCCGCGCGCCAAACTGGCCACAGTCTGACCCGTGGCGCCATCTCTCGGACCCTCCCCGAACCGCCGGGGCCCGCCTGGCGGGTAGGCAACGCCAACACTCGGGTGCGGCGCGGGCGCTCGCTCGCTGCCTACCTCCCAGGCGTTGTGAGGGGTCTTGTGTTAGTGCCCACCGCACACGCATTTTAAAAGTTATTCCTGCACACGAAAACTTTTCGGTGATTTTCAAAAAAATAAATTTGGGAAGATTTTAATCTCTTATCTCCCTCGGTGTTCGGTGCATGAGGAGGGCAGCTCGGTGCTGGACGCACGGGAGTTTCTGTGTGTGTGTGTGTGTGTGTGTGTGTGTGTGTGGCGCTGCAGGTATTCCAGAGCCGCGTCCGGGGGGCACCCCGCCGTGCGCGGGCTTCCCTTATCAGGGCGCTCATCTCGGCGACGAGACGCGGCCTCTGTCTCCCTCTCTGTCTCTCTCTCTCTCTGTCTCTGTGTGTCTCGCACCCTCTCCGTCGGACGACGGCTGCCCATGTCTTCATTTGCCCCGAGCGAAGCGCCTCATCCCCCCCCCCCTCCCCCTCCTTCCCCGCGCGCCATAACAGCAGGACGTGAGAGAGAGAGAGAGAGAGAGAGAGAGAGAGAGAGAGAGAGAGAGACAGAGGAGAGTAAGAGAGAAACAAATGATTTTCGTGTGGTTCGCCACCACGAGCAGACCGTTGTATGATCACACGGCACGCCGCCAAGATATACGCAGCATGCGTTACAATTTCTCCCTCCCTGAAAAAAATTAAATAAAAATATATTTTATATAATTTTTTTTTAAAAAGTTGCAGATTCTGCAATGAGAGTCCTGCTTGTGGCGCGGTTCGCGAGTCCTCGTTGCTCGCGGGGCGGTGGGGCGCCGTGAAGGCGCTTGTTAGCGGCCGTGCGGGGCCGCGGGCACATCTGCATGTGTGTGTGTGTGTGTGTGTGTGTGTGAGCGGTCCGGTCCGGCCGTTGCCGTATGCTAATGGCGGACAGACAGACAGGTTGGCGGGCGGGCAGTACGAGGCGCGGTAGAGGATCCCCCCATATATTTTTTTTTTCGCGAGCAGCGGTCACCTCTCCTCCCTTCGGTGCTGCGCCGCGGCCCCGGCAAGGCACATAGACAGCGTCAGCAGCAGCAGCAGCCGGTGCACAACGGACGCCGGCGGCCGGGAGGTGGGGGGGGGGGGAGGGGGGGGGGGGGGGGCGTCCGCGTCAGTTGTCACTCTCCCCGATGATGTCAGGATGCCGCGGACGGACGGCGCGGACGACGTCCGCTGTCTTGACGGCTCTATTTGCGCCGCGGTCCGCGCCGCGGCCTGACGTGACGTGTCCGTCGACCGCGGGTCGCCGCCGGCCGAGCCGCCGGCCGACAGACCCTCGTCACCGAGCCGAGGTGCGCTCCCTTTGTAGCCGCGGACCCCGCGGACGTCGCGGACCCCGCGGATCCGCGCGCGATCGGCGGCGGCCTCCGGCGAGGCAGGGGTCGCGTACCCTTGCCGTCGTCGCCGTCCTGGACCCCGCGGCACCTCGCGACAAGTGAGACAGCGACCCCCGTCTCTCAAGGAAGGGGAGCGGAGGGGACCGCGAGGTCGCCGGCAATCGTGCCGCTATCAAAAAGCAATCGGCGGCGGGGTCCTCGCGCACCGTGGCACCTCACCTACCTGACGGCGAATAAACAAACAATAGGATGATGCCGGCGGCGGAGTCGTAGAGAGGGGGTGCGGCGGGCCGCCGGGGCCGCCACCCCTCCCCGATGTACAACGCGACCTTTTCACTTCGTCGCATTGTAACTTCATCAAGTGACCACTTGACCCCGGATGTCCGCGGCGCGCGGCAGCAGGAGCGAGAGAGAGAGAGAGAGAGAGAGAGAGAGAGAGAGAGAGATGTATCTGAGAGGAAGAGACTCTTTGACCCCGGCTGACCTGCCACGGCCGCACTGCCCCCGCTGCCGCGGAGCAGTACCTCGCTACCCTCCTCCCGTTAAACATCCGCACGTACTGTATACTGTATATATATATGTATAGAGAGGATGCTCTCTCCGTTTGTGTTTTTCCTTCTCTGTCTCGCTGCCTACTCCTCGTCGTGCCTTCTCCTTTCATCTCTGTCCTCCTCCGAGAGCGAGAGAGTTGATATACCGTGAGATCATCACACGGTAGTCAGTCGCTGCCTGCTCCTTCGGCCGGTCTCTGATTATCGCCTCTCCGTGATTAGTGTGTGTCAGAGAGAGACAGAGATAGGCAGTCATACCAATTGTTCCCCTCCCGTCCGCACCTGCCCCGACTGCTTTTCCACCGGTTTACACCTTTTCGTCGGCCATAACATAATATCTCTCTCTCTCTCTATCTATGTCCACCTCTCTCTTTCCCAACGACGCACCAGCTCCTGTACACTTTTCTCTTTGATTCACGCAGTGTTGTCGCCCGCTCCCCCGAATTCTTCAGTAGAACTGCCCACTGACTGCCCCCCTCCACCCGGCCCCACCCCCACCAGGCACGGCGGCGGAAGAGCGCATGAGAGAGAGAAAAGAGAGAGAGAGAGAGAGAGAGAGAGAGAGAGAAAGGCGGGAGTTATTCTCGGTGTGTGTGCTCTTATCAGTCACTTATCTACGCGGTGCCGTGTTATCTTCGCAGGCCGCGCGGGGAGCTGCGCGGCGGACTTCACGAAATCGCCGAAAAAGACACTGCAAGGCATATGAACTATTTTCAAAAATTTCAAAGTCAAAACTTTTTCTTTAGTTAAAAAAATAATAATCAGTCTGGACCTCCTTCAGTATACAAACACCGTCACTAAAAAAAAATACAAATAAATAAGAAAATATGAAAAACACAAAATATTCTATGTACCCCTATAAATATCGACAGACAAAAATAAACATAGAAAAAACGACCGCAACAACAAGGACATGACAGTGCGAGAAGAGAGTATAAAAAGATGTGTTCGCAAACACGCGGTATGACACGTATACAGTACACGTAGGAATTGTACAGTACACACGGGCATCGCTTTGTGTGTGTGTGTGTGTGTGTGTGTGCGAGTACAAGAAGACCGACACGGCAGCGGCACTCTGTTAGGCGTAACGACAGTGAAAGTGGCCCATTCCTCTCTGCCGTCATCAGCTTCATCCCCCATGCAGCGGCCGTCGCAGAGTCTGCAGAGTCCAAGGGCAAGGTGAACGACTTGCGATGCCCATCCTCGGCTAACAGCTGAGCGAACTGCTTGGCTGCCGCAGCCCCCCCTCTCCCTCTCTCTCTCTCTCTCTCTCTCTCTCTCTCTCTCTCTCTCTCCTTTCTCCTGCTCTTGCTGCCGGGAGAGAGAGAGAGAGAGAGAGAGAGAGGGGGGGGGGACTTGCCTGCCTGAGGTAATACATGATGTAGGAATGCGGAAAAGAGGATGGGGACGACTCTTCCCCTCTCTCTCCCTCCCCCTCCCTCTCTCTCTCCCCCTTGGGCTGCACAATGCAGGCGCTTTGGCATTCATCCCAGCTGACGACGTCTCCGCTGTGAGTGTGTGTGAGTGAGAGAGAGAGAGATAGTGAGTGAGTGTGATGGGGCGAATGCCAGCGAAAGTGGTCCCCGGGAAGAACGTTGTTGCCGCTAAACGAACACCTCACGACGCTGTAAGAACTGAAAGAAAGAGTCAAAGTTAAAACGCTTCTTACATTTTCGCATGCGGGTCTTCCTTTTCATTTACGTTTACAAATTCTGTGTGTGAGAGAGGGTATAAGGGGGGAGGGGGGATTGCAGAGGGCATTGCTGCTGGCACAGCGGGCCGCAAGCCCCCTCCCTCCCTCCCCCCTGACAACGAACGGCCCCTCCGTGCCCCCCCCCCCCTCCGCCCCCCACGCGCCGCGCGTCGGGGGCGAAAGCAGGGGCCGAGGCACAGGCACCCCTTCGCGAAAATTACGGCGCGACTGCTGGGCGCAGCGCAAGTGGAGGCGACGGGGGGAGGAGAAGGGGGGGGGGGGGGGGCCGCGAGCCGCAGTGGACGGGGCGTATATCGGGGCCCCCCGGGGAGGAAGGGGGGGGGGAGGAGGGCGTTACCAACCCCCCGAGGAGGAAGGGGGGGGAGGAGGGCGTTACCAACCCCCCGAGGAGGAAGGGGGGGGGGGGGGGGGAGGGCGTTACCAACCCCCCGAGGAGGAAGGGGGGGGGGGGAGGGCGTTACCAACCCCCCGAGGCGCCCCGCGGACGAACAGGAGAGAGAGACTGCAAAAAAAAAGGGAAGAGAGAAATGAGAAATGAAAAGGAACGCGAAAGTAAAATTGATCAAGATGAAGACGCGGGCCCCTTCAAATGGACATGACATGTGAAAAAAATATATATATAAAAAAATAACACGTATATTATTCTTTTGTAGGCGAAATGGAATAATATCGTGTTGTAAAATGGGGGTAGGTTTATTACAGCGTACAGTCCGTTGGGAAGCCGTATACTAGTTTGGTCGCAGGCCGTCATGCTCCCGGGGTGGGGCCTGCGGGCCGCGGGGGGCGCGGGGGCCGTGGGGGCCGTCGCGCCGCTAGTTCCGCGGTCAAGGTTCCGCTCGCGGCGCGAAGTGCGTGGCGGGGCGTGGCAGGCCGTGGCGCGGCGGAGAGTTGCTGGTTGCGTAACTCTCACCGGTACTCGAGCCCCCCACCCCCCTCCCGTTGCGGCTCCGCGGTTTCGCTGCTCGCCGCCGCGCCACGCGCGGAGCCCCACTTTCTGGCAGGCCCACAAAACCCGTATCTCGCGCCGTACGCCCTCGTCTCCTTCGATAGCTCAGTTGGTAGAGCGGTGGACTGTAGAGGGAAGATCCGAGCAGGCATCCATAGGTCGCTGGTTCAAATCCGGCTCGAAGGAAGATTTTTTTGAAAACGTGCGGGAGTGATGCTCGCATATCAACGTAAAGACCCAATTTTTCGGACCGCCAAGGGTCAATCAGCGGTACTGGCGCTGGCAATTTTTGATGTGGTTTTCTGTTTTTTTTTTTAATTTCGCGCTTATCAGTGCACCAGCCATTGCGGGGGCACTGCGCGTGAGAACCTATACTTTGAGGCCGGAAAGGAAGTTTGATGCGCTGATTTTTTTTCTTCTTTTTGTGTGTGTGTCCCTCTCCCTCCCACAGTTTGGGCCCGGCCTCTGTCAGGCTTCGGCCCCACCACTGGCCACCGCCCCACCCGCCGCCGCCACTGGCCCCGTTGCGTCAGTGATCACCGATCCTTCATCTGGCCCGTTATACATGTTGCTTTCACCACGGCCACTCCCTCAGCCTCCTTCGATAGCTCAGTTGGTAGAGCGGTGGACTGTAGATGGGAAGAACGTGCAGGCATCCATAGGTCGCTGGTTCAAATCCGGCTCGAAGGATTTTTTTTTGGTGCCGGGTATTTGATTTTATAAAATAAAACTCGCTGACTTTGGGTTAGGTTCCCAGCTTTCTTTCTGTCCTTGACGTTGGTTTTATTTTGCATTTTTTTTTCTCGCTTCCTCCCTGGGTCCACTATGCCCCCTTTATCTTCTCTTGCCTGGAATATAGGAGCTCGGCCAGAAGCAAGGACCTCTTCTCCTCCTCCTCCTCCTCACCCACACGCGCACACGCACACACACACACACACACTGCTGCGAAAGACCTGCTTGCCATCAGTTCCAGCCCCGACAAGGCCGCCACCACCGCGCCGCCCCAAGGAGCGCGGCGTGGCCGCCCCCGCGCCGCCCCCGCGCCGCCCCCGCGCCGCGCACCAGAGGAGGCTGTGGGTCCGCCGCGGGGGCGGCGCGGGGGCGGCAGGGGGAGAGGGGTCGGCGACCACGCGAAATTTACTGGGGAGCCCAGCCCAAGGGAGGCGGGGCCTGGTCCAGCGGGGTCCGGCGGGGTCCGGCGGGGGGAAGGGGTTGTCCAGGAACTGCTGCTGGCGGCCCTCTCACGCCCAGCAGGGGCCGCCGCTGCCGCCGGTTGCCTCTGGCCGTCGCTGGCCGCCGCGGCGCCGCCGTCCTCCCCGACCCCCTCACCCTCCCGCACCAGAGCGAGCAGCGCCGCACCAAGCAGCGGCTGCGCGCGCCAAAATTATGGGCAGCGCAGAAAACCCGGGGCGGGGTTCAAAATAAATTGGATTTAATTAAAATGTCGGCGCGCGTCGGCGCGAGTAAAGAACCAACCCCCAAGCGGCGCGGCGCAGCTCGGCGGCCATCACTGGGCCGGGTCTTCCCCGCGGCCTCCGGGGGGCGATCGCGTAGCGCGCGGGGGCGCCGTGTGCACAAAATACGTCACACGCCGCACGGCAGCGGGGTCATTTCCCGCACACTTCACGTTTGCTCCAAGGGGGCGCCGGCGCCGCGATGACAGTTTACTGAAACTTGACGCGGGGGGCAGTATTGGCAGAGCGGTGCCGCCAGTTTAATGTTTTGCAAAATTTGAATATTTTTGCAAAAGTTAAGTATTTTGTCCGGGTTTATTTTTTTGTCAAAGTTTAATTTTTTTTCTCAAAGTTTTACTATTTTTTGTCACTAATTATAATGACAGCGTAAGTATGCACAAGGCAACTTCGGTCAAATTTGACTCCTTTTCCAAGTTTTTTAGCGCGGCGCGGTGCGGGGGGCGGGGGGGGGGGGGGGGGGGGGGGGGGGTACGGAGGGTGGAGGTCCATCCCGGCGGCGGCGGCCAGGGTCCGCTAATCTGACCGAAGGGCTGAGCGGGCTGAGCTCCGGCGCGGCTCCAGCGGGGCTCCAGCGGGGCTCCAGCAGGGCGGCACTACCGCAGGGCCGAGGCCCGAGAGGCGCTGGCAGTTGTGCGGGCGCCGGCTGTGCCGGGCTGCGGCCCCCTGCGGACCCCCTGCGGACCCCTGCGGGCGCTGCGCCGCGGCCCCGCGGCCCCTGCGGACCCTCCTGGCCGCGGCTAAAGCTGCCCACGCCGTGGGTCACGGAGCTCTTACCCGCGCCGCTGGCTTAATTATTTACTGCAAGGGCCGGCGCTGCCGCCGCGCGCTGCTCGCTAGATTTTTACTTTTTTTCTCATTCGTTTTTTATTTTTCAGTTCTTTGTCTTTTGTTTTCTCTCCGTGTGTTTGTCGCGACTCTGCCGCAGCCGCGAACCGGAGTCAACCGTGTTCCCACAACAAAGCAAAAAAACAAAACAAAAAAAAAACACGAAAACTATCCTTCGAGCCGGATTTGAACCAGCGACCTATGGATGCCTGCACCGTCTTTCCATCTACAGTCCACCGCTCTACCAACTGAGCTATCGAAGGCACATGCATGTGAGGCCGCGCTCCGGCCAACATAAGAAACGACGGAGCGGCCGCGGCGCGCGGAGTGAAAGTAGCCCGCGGGCTGCCATTGGTGGGATTCGGCACGGGATTCAGACGGGTGGGGCGCAAAGGTGCCCCCGCCTGTCCGGCAAGAGTCCGCGGCCGCGGCAGCGGCCGCAGAAAACAGACCTGGAAGACGGTGCTTAAGTGCTTAAACTTAAGCACTTAAACTTAAGCACTTGCGCACATCCATCCGTCGGCGTGTTTCGAATAAACGGGGAGGCGACGATAATCCGATTCAGTTCTGTGTCCTCTTCTCCTGCCGGCCGCTCCATAGAATCGTAAGCGTGGAGAGGGACGAGGGAGGGGCAGGCAGGGGAGCAGTCGAGCCGGTGAGAGAGAGAGAGAGAGAGAGAGAGAGAGAGAGAGAGAGAGAGAGAGAGAGAGAGACCGCTGTAAGAGTGAGAGTGAACGTCCGATCGTGTCTGGCTGCCACCGCCGGCCGCCGACAGCCCACCTTTCCCCCTCCTCGCGCCGCCGCTATCTTCTATAATAATCTCGCTAGCCTATTCCACTTTTGAAACGTCCTTGACCGTGGTCATGGTGTAGAGGAGGCACGCCAGACCAGTCGCCGGCCGGCAGGCGGCTCCCAGTCCGACTCGGCTCGGCACGGCCCGGCCGCCGCGCTGCAGGGAAGAGTTGTTGAGCGCCGAGTTACCTCCTCGCCGGTTTGGGCGCCGAGTGACTGTAGCCTGTTGTTAACTCTCTATTTCTCATTCCCTAATTAGTATTTTTAATTAGTTGGATAATTAGTGGCCCGGCGCCTGCAGCGTGTGTAAAAGAAGGGTCCGTCCGGGATTTGAACCCGGGACCTCTCGCACCCTAAGCGAGAATCATACCCCTAGACCAACGGACCGCCTTGAAATTGCCCGACCGACCGCTTCCTAAAGGTGCAGAGAGACCACTTTAGACTGTTGACATCTGGGAGTGCTGCTTCCCGGCAGAGAGTTGCCAGGGAAGTTTTGGTGCGATTACCTGACCCGTCGCGCTTTTGTATCCCCCCTCCCCCCCCCCACTCCTCCTCGTGTCCCCCCCACCTCCTCGTCCCCAAATCCCCTTGCCGGTCTCCCCTCCTCTTCTATCTCGCTCGCTCTCGAAGCTTTCATCGCTTCGCACGCGCCGCTTAGAGCTTCTTGATGCCCGCCATTACAGCGGGCATTACCGCGGCGCGTACAAATTTGTAATTCCGGAATGTATCGGCCGGAGTCCTCCCCCCGACCCCCTCCCTCCGGATCCGCCCCCTCCCCTCCGTGCCGCCGCCGCAGGGCCCCGGAGCGTCAGTCTAATAACAATAGTCATAAAAAGGACCTGTTGATTTTCCATGCAATTGAACCCGCTGCCTTGCCTGCTTGCTCCTGAGGGGTAGAAAAGAGACAGAGAGAGAGAGAGAGAGAGAGAGAGAGAGAGAGAGAGAGAGAGAGAGGGAAAGGGCCCGATAACTGCCGCGCGGCGGCAGCGGAAGGAGGAAGCGAGACAGAAGAAGTGAAGGGTTCTGACCCAGAAACCCTAACCTACAGACCATGACCCGCGCACCGCTCTCGTGTGTACTACGGGCCCTGCCGGGCCCCGGCGGCTGCCGCCGTAAAGTCAAGGTTATACCGCCGTGGTTATATTTATAGTCGCGTCGTTTCCCTGTTGGCGCAGTGCAGCGCCCCCGGGGGCCCCCGAACGGCCGTAGTCGTCGAGACGACGGTGGCGGTCGTCGACGGGGAAAGTCGCCGCGCCGCCGCCGCCGCCGTCGTCGTCCCCGCAGCGGCCATCATGGCTGCCACCGCGCCACCGCCGCGCCGCCGTCAAGAGGGTCTTGACTTTGATGTGATGACGACGAGGTGGCTAGTGCCGGCTGCCGCCGCCGCCGCCGCCCCCAACTTGATGGCGGCGGGATGACCGCCCGTCCCGCTGGCTGCGGCGGCGCGTGGCCCTTTTACTTTTACCGGTGACGGGTTGCGGGCCGTCGCTGGACCGCGCCGCCGCCTGCCGAAACATTTCCGAAACAATGTTGTACAGTTACTTATTTTATGACATAAGTCATGTTTATTTTAGAACATACAAAAAATAAAACGTGGCCGACCAGGTGCCTTAACGGTGCTTGCTTAACGCGGAACATCGCACCTCCAAAAAGAATCCTTCGAGCCGGATTTGAACCAGCGACCTATGGATTACCGCACGGGTGCACGAGCCTCTACAGTCCACCGCTCTACCAACTGAGCTATCGAAGGAACCTGTTTGCTGCAGAGCGGGGTCCGCATCATAATGGAAGTGGCCGGCGGACGGCCGGGACCCGAGGCGAGGCGGCCCGTTGTTCGTGCAGCCTCGTACACTCCGGGCAACAACTTTCACTTTTGCTGCCCGCTCGGCTCCGGCACCGGAGCGCCACGGCCGCCCGTGCGCTCGTCGCTGTGTATTCGCCTAGAAGCACCTTCGGTGCGGACTGTATCTTTATCGGCACATTGCAGCGACATTCGCAACGACTGTATTTGCAGCCGTGGCCGCTTCTGGCTGTATTTCGGGCCGCCGCTGAATCGGCATTTACGTAACAACTCGCCGCCGCCGCCGGTCGCCGCTTCGCTCCCCCACCCGCGGCACCCGCGCCCGCCGCCGCCGGGCCCCACTCCTAATGTGCCGTTAGCTCCGCGCGGCCGCTTCACATGGAATTCCCCCCCACACAGCATTCATCGCGGTCCGTTGGTCTAGGGGTATGATTCTCGCTTAGGGTGCGAGAGGTCCCGGGTTCAAATCCCGGACGGACCCTTACTTTTACTGAAAGGGGTACGGTCCCCCCACCCTGAACCGTTATACCACCACCACTTCTTGTCGCTACCAAGGTACCTCCAAAACGAGTTCTCCCCTGGGACCTCTCATGGCGGTCCGTTGGTCTAGGGGTATGATTCTCGCTTAGGGTGCGAGAGGTCCCGGGTTCAAATCCCGGACGGACCCTTTATTTTGCTCCGTTTCTATTTCTAACCTTTTTTCCATATAAAAAGAACGTAGAAAATCTGCTTTGGTATAGGGAATTCTCACCATAATCTCGAGGGAACAAAGTCACAGCCGGGCACTGCGTCGCCATCGGCGCCCTGTTTCGTCATCGGCTGCCGGACGGCTGGACAATGGCCGTGAGCGCTGTGCGGGGGCGACGTCCAGGAGGCCCGGGGGGAGGTCCGACCACGGCCGCGCGCCTAGGCCGCCCGGGCCGCGCCGCGCTATCCGGTCTAGGCGGCGGGGGTTTGTAATTAGCCTAGACTTACTCCTAGACAAAGACCCCCCCCAAGTGCTTTGGCCGCTACACAGGACCTGCGGCGGCGGGCGGCGTGCTGCGGCCAGAAGGTGCCTCCCTTTTCACCCCTCCCCCTCCTCTCTCTCTCTCTCTCTCTCTCTCTCTCTCTCTCTCTCTCTCCTACCGCAGAGCCGCCGACGCCATTACACGTTGTTGTCCGCGAGGCTGCGGGAACAGGAAATCCGCGCAAAACTGGAGCGGCCGTACAATATCCCGGTGGCGGCTCCGCTCCGCTCGTGCGGTTTGTGTATGTTTCAGGCAGATTGCTGCCGTCCTCCGTCCCGGCTCCGCGGCGCGGCTCCGCGGGGCTGCAGTCCCTCCTTTCTCTCTATTTCTTTCTTGTTCCGCCCCGCGCGCCTCTCAGCCCCTCTCCTCGCGGAGCGCTGCCGCTCTGCTGGCGGGGGCTGTTCCATTTGGGACTTGGCGAGGGAGGGAGAGAGAGAGAGAGAGAGAGAGAGAGAGAGAGAGAGAGAGAGAGAGCAGACAGGCCGGGACTTTCGCCTGACAGTGTGAGCTGGGCCAGAGGGCAGGCCTGGGCGGGCAGGCCATTGCAGGCAGAGGGGTTGGGGAGGCGGGGGCTGCGCGAGGGGTCGCAATTTGGCCCCGTGGCGTCGGCGGCGGGCCGGGCCGGGTCTGTGCGCAGCCTGTGCCAGGGACCGACGGCGAGGGTCGCTAGGGTCCGGTGCGGTACGGTGTGCGAGCAAGAGGGAGGCACGGTGGGAGAGGGAGAGAGAGAGAGAGGGGGGGGAGGGAGGGCGAGCCGGCCACGCCACGCCAGCGCGTCGCCGTCGCGGTGGGCGCCCCCGCGATGCCCTGTCGCGCCACGCCACGCCACGCCCGTCCACTAAGATGTCGGGCCGGACGGGACGGGTCGGGGGTTCGACCCGCGCCACGCCGCGCCACGCCACAAGCGACCCTGGCCAGCCAGCCAGCCTCGCTGCCTCATGCTCCGCACCCCTCGGCACCGCGGGGGGGAAGGCGAGGGTGGGCGCGGCGGCGGCGGCGGCAGCGGCGGCGTCGGCCCTGGTCCAGCTCGCCATCACCGGCCGCGACCTCTCCGAAAATTAAACGCCCTCCCCACCCCCTCCATCACCACCACCACTGCCGCCGCCGCCACCCCCGTGTAACCTCAGCAGCCCCCGCGACGCGGTCCCCGCTGGAAACGTGCGGCGTACCGGGTTCGAATACCGGGCGTGGCTGTTCCTCGACGCGCCGCGCGTCAGCCTGATATTGCCGGCCTGTTTCTCTCTCTCTCTCTCCCCGCGGGCGGATGCGAGGAGAGCGCAGGGTGTCGGGGCCGCGTGGGGCCGCGGGCCTCGAGGACGCCGTCGGCGGCCCTTTGCTGCTCTCCGCAGTGAACGTGAACCCACCGCCAGCCGCGTGACGTGAAGGTGCGAGAGACAAGGATGCAGCCACATACATCACACAACACGGCAACGCCGGCAACAAGTGGGGGAGAGAAAGGGAACGGAATGGCACATTATCATATCTCTTATGTCACCACTCTCACCCCCGCCCCCCCCCCCTCTCTCTCTCTCTCTCTCTCTCTCGGCGTCCTATTCTCCCGGCGTCGCAAGGTAAGGACGCCGGCGGCCGCCCGCTGCCAAGGACCTCCGCTCCGTCGGGATTTGCAGGGGAAGACGGGGTGAGTCGCTAAAAAAATGCAAAAAAATAGCGAAGAGTAAAATTGGACCATTAATCTAAAATGTTAGACTTTACAGCTAATTGTGCCATAGCTACAACATTTTAGAATGCAAACTTACGTCTTCGGCCAAGTCAGTCACCTGTCATCTGGCGAGGTTATATTTTTAGCACCTCATGCTAAAAACTCGGTTAAAGTCAGCAACAGCGGTGGCGGTGGCGGGGGCAGCAACGGAAAATTTGAAAATTTAGCGCGGGGTAGAAGATTTTTTTTTGCGTGCCGCAGGGCTGGCAGGCAGGCCCGGGCTCGGGGCTGCGGCGCCGCGGGCTCCGCGGCACGGCGGCACGGCGGCACGGCCGAGGCCGAAGCCGTGCTGAGCTGAGCTGGACGCACCGCCCCGGCCCGGCCGCCTCTTCGGCGCCCCTCCCCTCACTTGCGTGGGTTCGCCGCCCCCGGGGCCGAGACTCTGTGCGCGGACGCCGCGGGGGCGGTGCGGGGGCGGCGCGGGGTCGGGGGCTGGGCCGGCTGATGTGGTTCGGGGACTCACGGATTAGACAGCGCACACCCGGCCCCTGGTCTTGGCCGCCCCCGCGCAGCCCCGCGCCGCCCCCAGGCCGCCCCCGGCGCCGCGCGGGTTACCGGTTGGCGGGCGCCAAGGCTTGGCCGAGCCCAGCGACCCCTGGACGCCCCCGGCCTCGCCAGGCACGTGGAGCTGCGGCCGGTGGCGGGGCGTGGCGCAGCTTTACACGCGCAAAAATATTGTTTGCAGGAAACCGATTTTCGTACTCGGCCCACGGAAGTGCCCGTACCTACGGAACTCTCATAGCATACACCCGAGTTTCTGTGAATGAGTTGTCCCCTCCGTCTTCCAAGCGCAGTTACAAGAAAAACTCGAGAAGGTGGCCTGAGTCGAACCGACGACCATTGGAGCCGCAGGTTCACCCTTCTACCAATGCGGCCACCATGCCACGACGACGTGCTAGGGGAGCCTCCTACAGACTTAAAACCTCTGTCCTTCGAATCACCCACGCTGGGATTTCTTATTCCCCGCGCACACTGACCCGGGGGCAGCTTAGGCCCACCTGCTGAGCGCCTGCTGCGCCTGCGGACCTCCGCGTCCCGCCCTGCCCGACCCTCGGCGGGGAGGTGCCCGGCGGGGAGGTGCCCGACGGGGAGGTGCCCGACGGGGAGGTGCCCGACGGGGAGGTGCCCGGCGGCGGCGGTCCCGCGGGGTCAGGGGGCCACATAAATCACCGCACCATTTTTATTACGGTCCGCCGCCACCGACGCCGCCTTCCGAAACAAGTCACCGAGCGGGTCGTCGTCGTGGTGGTCGTGGGGGGGGGGGGGGCATCGCCGTCCGGGACCAGCGGCACGCCGACGTGCGTAAGTGTTTCTGCCGCCACAAAGACGACGGCTTTCTTGGCCGGCCTTGGCGGTGTACGCGCCGCGGGGCGCGGCGTCGGAGGCGGGCGGGGCGAAGGGGTTCATGTGGTGTTGGCGTAGCCGGCGCAGCTCCCCCGGCCACCGCCTCCGCCGCCGCCGCTTCCACTATACACCTTCAGAGTTTGCAGCCGTTGGTGCCACGGGGCGTTTGGACCTAGCAGGAGCCGCGCCGTGTGGCCGGAGGGGAGGGCGGAGGGGCCGGCGGGGGTCGGCGGGGGCCGCGGGGGCCCGCGGAGGCCAGCCTGGACGGTGCTCGGGGCTCTCGGCTCTGCGCTGTGCTGTGCTGTGCTGCGCTGCTGGGGGTTTGCACGTCGGCTGGTAGTGCTTGGTCTGGTCTGGCCTCTCCCTCCGCGCCGCTGCTGCTGCTGCTGCTGCTGGTACTGCAAACTGCCACGCCCACCACCGCCGCTACCGCCGCCGCCGCCCCGGAGCTCGCGACCCGCCGGCAAACTACAGGGAAGTTGCCGACGAGGAGGCCCAGCAGCGGCGCAGCGGTGGCCGAAGCAGGGGTGGCCGCCGACGGGGGGGAGGGGGGGGGGGGCACCCGCAAGGGCAGCGCGGTTATAGTGGAAATGACCGACCGATCGTCCACAGATTAGGGGTGTAAAGGAAAGGAAACGACCATGAAATGATGAGATTTCTCATTTTTACATAGGCGGTTTGGAATGAATAATTGACCGAGATATGAAATAATGACGACCAATCAAGCTTGAATATTTTTTTTCGTCGCGTCATCGTGATTTCATAAGACGGGACAAATTCTATAGTATTCCGTTTTCTAGTTTTCTTTTCAGTTTCCGTTCTAGTTTGATGAGGCTTCTAGTATTCCGTTGCCTTCATCCCCCGCGCTCCACGCAGGCGGGGCTCCGGCGGCGGCGGCAGGCGGCGGCAGTGCCCGCGGGGTGGGGAAAAAAAAGAGGAGAAGGGGACAGAGGGGGAGTGGGGGGGGAGTAAAAATAAAATTAGGAGAGAGAAAATTCAGGTCCTATCTCTGGGCGTCCAGCATATCTCACGCGGAATGGGCCGAGCCGGGCCGTGCCTGGCGGTGCCGGCCGCCCCCGGCTCGCCGCGCCTACCCCTCCCCCCCTCCCCGCCCGTGTTTCGCCCCGCCCGCTGCTCAGTCTGGTGCTCCCTTTAGAAATATCCCCGCGTCGCGGCCCCGGCTCCCGCAGCAGCCTAAGTTGGCATGGAATGAACGGCGGCGGCGGCGACGACGACGGGGGTGGAGGAGGCGGCGGGGAGCGGCAGCAGGCCGACGTATGGAGTGCGGGGTCTCTCTGGTCAGGGCCGCCGTGCCGCGCGCGCGCGCTCGACGCCCACATGCAGGCCCTCGTTTGTCACCCAAGGGCCGCCCGCACCACCGGGGGAGCGCGCGGCGAGGCCCCCGGAGGGTAGGCACTACGGTGACTCCCCCGTGCGCCGGGACTGCCTACCGGGCCGGCGCTCCGCCGCTGGAAAATGGGAAGGGACTTCTCATTATCCGTCAACTTGTGACCGAATTTTTTTTTTTTTTTTTAGGGGGACATATGCTGTTATAACACAATCAACTAAAGATCTCGACATCACAAAAAATATCATAATGACTCCAAATACTCGAATCCGAACATTTATTTTTTAATGAGAGAGAGTGGTGGAGGGGAGGCGGCCGCGGCGGCGGCCAGCGGTCCGTGTGTCGCCGGACCGGACCGCCCAATTCCCGCGTCGCGGCCGCGCCACAGTCTGCGGGGGGTCAGGGGGGGGGGGAGGGGCCGCGGGGGGACCGGTCAGGCGGAGGCCCCCCGGAGGCCCGGCGGCGGCGGTCAGGACACCGCCAAGGTCAGCGCACCACCGACTTCTTTTCCTTTTATTTTCATTTCATTTTATTTTCCGTTGCGTTATTTCGGGGCCCCGGCCCGACACCGACGACGCCGCCGCCGCGCCGCCGCCGCCGCCGCCTCGCGGCTCCTCTGTGAGACCGCGGCCCCCGCGGCCCCCGCGGAGCGTCCGGGCCCCGGCTAATCACGCATTCCGACAGCGGCGGCATCCAGACGTCCCCCCCCCCCCCCCCCTCCTCCTCCCGCCCCTGCCCACCCCGCGGGGACTGACGGCTCAGGGTAATTGATGATGCGAGCAGAATCAACATGCCAAATAATACTGCTGAGGTCCGCTAGCGGCCGGCCGGCCGGCCGGGTTGGGCCGGGGGCGACGGGCCGGACTCGGCGAGGGCGGCCGTGGCCCCGCGGCCCCTCACCCCTCCGCAGATACGCGGTTCGATACAGGGGACGCCGACGCCACCACGATGGCGGGGGCGGCGACGGCGGCGGCGCCGCGGCGAGTTCGGAGTACACTCTGCGCAGCGAAAAAAACTTTTTCCGTCTATTTTTTCTTTGTTTTTACCCCAATACTCCTTTCTCACATGACACCACGTAACGCGACGTGACGCCACATCCCGTGACGTCACAGCGCACCAACGTAACGCCACGTAGCACCTCCGTGGCCCTCCGTCCGCCTGCGGTAGAGGCGCTGGAATTTTTCCGTTTCGCTGCTGCTGCCGCTGCTGCTGGTAGAGGCGGTGCTGGTCAGCCCAGCCTGAGCCGTGCGTGCGAACGCACCAGCGACGGGGCCGTCCTTGGCCGGCGGAGGGTGGCCGCCGCTGCCGCCGCGGGGTCGGCACGTCCGCGTCCACCAACGGCCCGCGCCACGAGCCACGCCCCCTCGAGCCCTGCCCGGCCCGCTCAGCTATCCGCGCCGCCGGCTCCGCCCTCTCCGCCAGTCATGCACCACGCCGACGACACGGCCTTGGGCGTCGGCGTCGGCGTCGGCGGTCCCCCCCCGGCCCGGCGCCGTGCTCTCCTACTCCTCACCCAGATGCCCCCGGGCCGCGCTACAATAACACTCCCTTTCACCCCGGAGGACTTTACTTCGCAGTGAAGCAGAGGCCAAAGGTCGCGGCCGCGGCCGTCGCAGCGGCCTCCGTCAGCTGAGCCGCGGGTAGGCAGGCGGCCGCGCGGCCGCGCACGTGCCCGACGGCCCGCGGCCTCGGCCAGCGCCGGCCTCGGCCAGCGCCGCCTCGCCCTCTTCCCCCGAAATTACGCCTCTCATCCCCTCTCCTCGCTTTTCGTCCCCGTTTTCCTTTTCGGCCGGCTACACGGCGGCAGGCTCTCTATTTTTCCGGCGACGCGGCGCCTCGGCTCCGGACACGACCCCTCCCCCCCCCCCGTACTCTC
The DNA here is from genome assembly GCA_026979955.1 of Megalurothrips usitatus. NCBI lineage: Eukaryota > Metazoa > Arthropoda > Insecta > Thysanoptera > Thripidae > Megalurothrips > Megalurothrips usitatus. The sequence goes on from CM049601.1 coordinate 11,690,954, forward strand.
TCTCTCTCTCTCTGTCTCTCCCTCTCTCTCTCTCGGGCCGCGGGGGCGGATGGCAGCGACGCCGAGGGGGGTCCAGGGGGCGGCGGCAGCGCCGACAGGACGGGGGTGATAGCTTATCGCAAAGCGGGGAGGGGTGGTGGTGGTGGTGGCGGCGGTGGGGGGGGGGGGATGGGGGAGGCGGGGCAGCAATTGCTGTGTGACTGCGGGGGGTGCGGGAGGGGGAGGGGGCGGCGAGCACAAGTGAGGGAGGAGAGGTACACAACTGCCTGCTGTCAAAATTGGAACCCGCGATCCCGCGTGTACAACCCGTTTTTTTTCGGCTATCTGTGTTGGCTCCTGGTTGACGCCGCGTCCGCGCGCCGCCTCCGCCGCTGCCCTCCGGCTTCCACACCTTCTACTTCTACACCTCTAGTAATTGCATTAGCTCTTGCATAAATTTCAGCGGCCGTGGGCCGGGCGCCGCCAGCCGGTACCCCCCTCCCTCTCCCCTCGGGTTTTGATGGTGGTGCTGATGGTTTTGGCTCGGTGCCTCCGCTCCTCTCTCTCTCTCTCTCCTTGCTCCCCCACTATCACCCGTGATAGCAGGGACTGACGCTCCGTGGACGCGCGGACGGCCCGCTTCCGTCCGTCCACTGGTCCGCCGCATGGACACCCCGAGGCCGCCGACAACGTCCGAAGGACCGCGTAGCCGCCTTCGTATCCGCACCATTCACAGCCCAATGTACGAAAACTTACAACAACAAAAAAAATACTCTGGAAATACGGAATCATACTATGTGCCTCGGCTGGCAACGGTCGTTACGTTCAGGAAGGGAGGGGGGGGGGGGCGTCACGGGCCGCCGCGTCCGCGCCGACGGGAGCGTGGCGCCCGGCGGCCGTCACCGGGGCCGCCCCCGCCTCCTCCCCCGCGCCGCCGCCGCCCGCCGCGGCCCAGAAAGCTCCCGGTTCTGATAACGAGAGCCCCGCGTCGCGCAGACCGCTATATAACGTGGTGCGCGGCGAGGGGCTGCCGAGCCGGGGGGGTCCCGCGGGGTCAAAGGTCAGCCGTCTGGCACCGCCGCGCGGCGGCGGCCCCGCGGCTACACTGCCGAGCCACCATCGCGGCGGCGGTATGAAAAATTTTCGACCAACTTTGTATGGCGGTGCCGTCGCCGCCGCGGTCCAGTGTTACGTGGCTTTGTGGACAGCGGCGGCGGCGGCGGCTCTTGAAGCGCGACGACGCGCCTCGCCCCCGGTCGGGTCCCCTCCGGGCCCCTCCGGTCCCCTCCGACACCACCGCCGGTACGGCCTGCATGCCGCCGCCGCCGCCGCCGCTGCGCCCGTCGCGACGGTCGGGTTTCAAAATGGCTCTCTTATTTCTTGTGCGCGCCGGACGGGGGGAGGAGGGAGAGGGAGAGGGGTGAGAGGTGTGGAGGGGGAGAGGGAGAGGGGTGAGAGGTGTGGAGGGGGAGAGGGGGCGGCGTGCTGCACATAGGCCGCCCCGCCCCGCCGCGCCGCGCTTGTTCGCGCGAGCACCAGTTTGGTCCTTTTGTTGTTTCCGCGTCAGGTCGGGGGGACGGCGGCGGACAGACGCACGGGAGTGTGAGTGCGAGAGAGCGAGAGAGTGAGTGAGAGAGAGAGAAGGCGGCGCTATTTTCTTCCCCCACGCGTCGCGAGCTCAATATCGGCCAGGTATTATTGCACTCTCTGCGCGGAAATTCGCGGCGCTGCAGCGGCGGTGCGTCATTAAATTTCCCGCCGGTGTCTCTGCGCGGCCACATGGCGCCCGACGGGTAGGCAGTCCCGGTGCCGGCGCGCACGCGTGCGCCGCGGGCTGGCCTACCCCCGCGTCCGCAGGCGCTCCACGCGGAGTCGGTCACTTTACTCGGCGAAACTAACTGCGGCGATACCCCCCGTTTCTGATGCGTTTTACCTCCGACGACGACGGCGTCGGCGGTGGCGGCGGCAGCGGCTGTTCCCAAGTGTATGAAGTAGGCCGCCCCCGCGCTTTTGCACTGCTGCGTGAGCGCCCCGCCGCCGGCAGCCGCCGGCAGCCGCCGGCAGGGGGCCGCCCTCCCCCGCCCCCGGCTGGCGTGTTGTATTGGTCGAAAGCTGATTACGGGCCCGTCTGGCCTCCTAAGTGGATTGCATTGGCTGCTGCAGGGTATAAAAATACGGAGGCCGCGGCGAAAAAAAAGAGTAAAGCCTCGTGGAGCCGCCGCCGCGCCGCGCCACGCCACGCCACGCCACGCCACGCTGGACACGCCACGCTGGACACGCCACGCCCCTCCGCACGTCAGCGGTACGTCCGGCTGTGGCGCGGCGCGGTCTGCCCTCGCCGTGGCGCAGCCGCCGTGGCCCCCTCTGACCCGACAGCTCCCCGTCAACAACAGCGCACGCCATCGCCTGGCGGCGGCGGCCCAGGGACCATGTGCACATCGCATCGCATGGCTATGCTGGCTGGAGGAGAGAGGGGGAGAGAGAGAGAGAGAGAGGGGGGGGGGGGGAAGAAAAGGCGTTCTTGCGCCGGCCTGCACTGCCGCCGGCGCAGTAGTACTTGAACCCACTGCACTGTAAAAGTTCTGCAGTTTTACAAAACTCAAAAGTTGGCTATGGACATTTTGAAATTTGATTGCGTGCTTTTGTTTCGCAGGTCGGACTAATACGGTCCCGGCAGTGTATAAAGGGGCGGGAAGGGGAAGGGGGGGGGGCATGTCCAGCCGCCCGCTATGGGAATGGGCAGCTGGGCAGCTGAGGCTGCGGGGCCCGGCCGGGGACCCCACTGGAGTCTGGCTGAGTCCCTGTAGCTGCAGCTGTGGAGGGCGGGCCCAGCAGGAGAGCTCAGGGTCCAGGGGCGGGTCCAGGGGCGGGGCCGCGGGGGGTGCGGCCTCCTCATCGGATCGCCAAGTGCCCGCCGGGCGCCGCCTGCCTGCCCGCGGACCGCTGGCGGTGCGGTGGACACCCCCCCCCCCCCACCACCCCTCCACAAAATCTCCCCCCCCCCCCCACTCCTCAACTACGGTTGCTTTGCTTTGCTAAGAGCAGAAGACACTGCGTGCCAAAAGCTGCGCCGCTGAAATATAATTCATTCCAAATTCACTTCATGCTCTTATTTCACGGCTAAAAACTTTGTCCAGTTTTCTTTCAATTATGATTTTTTTTTTCGGACAAAAAATTATATTTTGCGGTTTTAGCCAACAAGGGGGAGGGGAGAATGCTCGGAGGCTAGTGAGGGGAGGGGGGGGGGGGGCGCTCTCGAATTGTAGAAGGCGAGAGAAATTCTAGGGACGAAAGGTGGAAGAGCGTCGAGAGAGGCAAGGGATAGGGGGAGGAGAGTAGGGGAGTGGGGGGGAGGGGTCGTCGGATTATACACACGCGTCTTGTGAATTAATTAGCGCCCGGAGATAAGTAATCGCCTGGAAGAGGCTGCCTCCCCCCTCCCAATCTCTCTCTCTCTCTCTCTCTCTCTCTCTCTCTCTCTCTCTCTCTCTCTCTCCATCTCGCTCGCACGCACCTCGCCAAAAGCATTCGCGCCAAAGCCGGGTGCCGAGAACGTGACTGCCATGACGAGTCGCGCGTGGGGCGCCGCCCTCGCTGCTGCCGCCGCCACCGTCGCCGCCGCGACTCCCCACGCGACCGCTCATTATTGGAAAGCCCCGGGTTCAAATACCACAGGTGGCGTGATTTTTTTAAAAATATTTTCATTATTAGGCCGCCTGCTTGCGCTAAACTGCCTCAGGTGTGCCGCGGTAGTGGAGTCGCCGTGCTCCGCGTACCTGACCCGCTGTTTACTTTTGTCGGGGCGGAGTCGTCTCCGAGAGCGTCCCCGCGGTGTGTGCATCCGGGCTGCATCCCCGAGACTTTACTTTTCGCTACAGAGCGGAAGTCATTCCTACCGTGACCAAAACTCAAAACGAAAATATTTTTGTTTCGCTTAGAAATATGTGGATGCTTATGAAAAAAAATTGCAAAAATGGGTGGGCACTACCTCGTCCCAGGCCTCCGCCTGGAACCCTCCTGCTTAACTTCGGTGTTCGAATGGGAACCGGTGTACCAGGTATTGACCGCCGCAAAGACACCGGCACAACGCAGCGGCCTTTTTCAGGGGCACGCTTCCGCAACGGTCAATGTAGCCCCCTCCGCCAGCCAGATTTGAAATACCACCGGTGGCGTGATTTTTTTTTAATCAACTCCCTTCGACTGGCTGGTTGGTCTGTGGCACTGCGGCCACTCCCGAGCGGATTGGGGGGGAGGTAGGCTTTCCTATATCGTACACAGCCGAAGCTGCTGTACTTCACGACGAACCCTAGTCGCGACGGCGTGTCCTCGTCTGCCAGATTCACAGGGAGCGAAAACGAAGGTACCGAACCCTAGGTACCCCCGTAGCATACACCCGAGTCTCCGAACCAAGTTTCCTTGGTAGACACAGAGCCCCCCCGCCGGAAACCCCGGGCGACCGAGAGAACCTCGGACCCGGGAACGGGGGTAAGCCCGACCGTGCTGCGGGAATCTTCAAGTTGAAACCCAACGCTTACATCTCTCAGTGACGCAGCGCGCACGGCCGTTCAGACAGCCATACCGACGCCACGTTCGGAAGTATATTTTACCCTCTGTCTTCCAAGCGAACACACAAGAAAAATATTGTGAAACTGGCCGGATCTGAACCCACGATTTCTCGCTTGCCGTTCAGCCACCCTACCGATGCTGCCACAGAGCCGCGGCGATTTCTGTTGCGCGCCCCCGGTACTTTACACGGCCGCCGTCTTGGCTGAGCCGACAGAAAAAACGCACGGACCGGCAAAGAGTTGAATCTCCAATCAGCCGCCCGCCGGCCGGACTCGCCGACCACGCGGCTGCTGAGCTCCGGTACGGGGCGTCGGTGCGCTTCCGGTACTGTAGCCGCATGACGTGTCCGACTGGAAATTGACTGGACTTTGACAAGAGAGTGACTGGACTGGAAGGCGTACACTGACTGGAGGTTGTGGGGTACCCCTCGAGCCTCCCTCTGCGTGCGCCGAAAATGTTGCTAGAGGGAGAGGGAGGGAGAGAGAGAGAGAGAGAGAGAGAGAGAGAGAGAGAGAGAGAGAGAGGGGGAGAGAGTCGGAGAGAAACATGGGAGCTTGTAGCTGCTCTGGGCGGGGATAAGGTGGTGGGTCCCTGCGGTGGCTGCTGTTTGGTAAGAGTGTGTGTGTGTGTGTGTGTGAGAGAGAGAGAGAAGGGTAAAAGTACGCCCCCCCCCCCCACACACACACACATACGGACAGGTGCTCGGCGTACTGACACTGCCGGCGTGCAAATGGTCGAAAAAACGGGGGGAGAGAGCGCTCCTTAGGCAGTGTGTGTGTGTGTGTGTGCACGCCGTGTACGTGTGTGTGTGTGTGTGTGTGTGTGTGTGTGTGTGTGAGGCTCAGCGAGGCAGCGCAGCGCGGGGACACACGACGAGCAGCAGCCCAACTGAGCAGTGCCGAATACCGATGTGTGTGTGTGTGTGTGTGTGGCGCCGGCGCCACGGCGAGCCACACTACAAAATTTGAAAAATATGAAAGAAAAACAAAGGTTGTCGGCGGAAAAATGAAAATAAAAAGGGGATGTTGGAAATTTTCGGGGCTGAGGGGGGGGGGGGGGGGGGGGGCAAAGGAGAGAAAAGTGACGTGAAGAGGAAAAAAATTCTGGTTTTAAAAAAAATATTTGGTCAGTTGAAACGAGTATTAAATGACAAAACGGCTCGTGGGACCTTTCCCCCCCGTGGCGCTATGAGCAGGACCGGCTGGCGAGGGGATGTGACTGCACCGTAAAGCAGATGGATCGAGGCGGCGGTGCCTCCCCCCCCCCCCCCCCCCCCCCCCCTCACCCTCCGACGATACTTCCCCACTTGGACAGTTGTGAAGGTGCACAGCAGCGCAGCTCAGTGAAAGGGTCACAGAGAGAGAAACAGCCATAGAGCTGAAACCTGTTGCTCGCCGGCTACAGTCGTTATATGGGAAATAAAGCGTAGCAAGGGCAGACGGGGCGGGAGGGGGGGGGGGGGGAGTGTTGGAGGGGGGAAGGAGAAAAGTGGGGGGGGAGGGGGAGGGGGGAGTCTCAGAGTCAAGTCGGCTCTCGTGTCTTCAATCAACAACTTGCTCTTCTCCCGCGTCTCTGCCCCTCGTTCCGCCCCACTCCCCTCCGCCGCTGCCTCACCCCTTTCTGTCTCTCTCTCTCTCTCTGTCTGTTGCCCAGCAGAGGGGCAAACGGGGTCCTTTTGAAGGGATGAAGGGTGGTCGAGAGAGAGAGAGAGAGAGAGAGAGAGAGAGAGAGACGAAGGGTGTTGTCGTGTGGAACAAGGAGAGTGTGAGCGCTGTAAAACCGACCATAGCAATAACAAGGGGGTTTGGATAGATAAGGAAAGAGGGGACACGAAGAAAAAAATATTGTTCCCGCAATCCCGGCGAGGATATGATAAATCGTGTTCGGGGGCGTATATCATCCCTCCCTCCACCCCCGCCCTGCTCAGTGCGGGCTTTACTGTACATTGCGATTGATTTGTTACGGCGGGCGGGGTGTATAGAAACCGACAAGGAAAGAGGGTCAGATTCCAGGCGCGTGCGAAAGAGAGAGAGAGAGAGAGAGAGAGAGAGAGAGAGAGAGTGAGACGGTCGGGCGGAGGGAGAGAGAGAAAGAGAGCCGGAGAAGAAGAGAGAGAGAGGGAGGGAGAGTGATGAAGGTCTCGCAGAACGGGGCGGGCGAGCAGTCGATTCATTCAAATCGGAATGTCGGTGTACCTGTTGCGTCGGGGCATAAAGTGACAATGGGAATAATATTGTCGCTGGTCAGGTGCACCTTGATCCCCCCCCCCCCTCCTTTCTCCCCTCCCCTTTCCCATTCAAGCCCTTCCGTCGGAGTTGGGCCCCGGGGGCAGCTAACAGAGTGGAACGCCGGCCGGATTGAAATGTGGAAATGTGCCTGGGCCGCCGTAGGGGGAGGGGGTTGGGGTTGAGGGTCGGGTTGTCCCGGCTCGGACAAATCTTCCGCAAAGTCCTCTATCCGGGGGGAGCGGAGGGGTGGGGGCAGGCTGCTGTTGTACAGTGCGACCCCCCGCGGATGCTGCGCGGCGTGTTAGCCGCACTGGTAAGAGCGTGTGTCCTGCGTCGTCCTGACCCGGGTTCGAACCTTTGTCGGTCCGTTCGATTTTTCTGTCGGAGCCAGGAGGGATTTTTTTTCCCGTTGTCTCCTGGATGTTCCGCGGCATATGGGAGGGCGGCCGCGCGGGTGGGAGGATTGGACCTTCCAAAACGCGACGCGACGCGGAGACGAGCGGCCGTGGCGTGGCGTCGGCGAGGCGTCAGCTCGGGTTACTCGCCGCGGGTGCGGTGGGTGTGGGTGTCCTCCTCCGGGAGTGAATATAAAGGGACGCGGACACGGCCGTGGTCACGGGGGGCGGGCGCCGCGTCGCCAGGACATGCGGGCGGTGCGGGCGACGACGGCGACCTCCGGGCCGCGCGGCGCGTCGTCGCCGTCTTCGTCGGCGTGGTGCAGTGCAGGGGCGGCCTCCCCTTCAAGCCTTCTGCGCGCGTTCTCCCGCCCTACATGAATAATGCCGTAGGCTGTGTACGTACGGCGCGGCGGGGGAGTGCAGCATGGCCGCCGACGCCGACGCCGCCGTCGCCCGGAGCCTCCCCCCTGTCGCGTATCTGGCGGCCGCCCCCGGTCACGAGTACGTGGGTCTTGGCCACGACGGCCGTGATGACGCCCCCCTTCCATGCACGGCAGCGGTGCGTCGGCAGCACCGCGTCGCCGACGCACCGCCCCGCCACGCCCCGCACCGCCAGTGTATCGGATATCGCGGCGAGAGGCGAGACGGGTCCATTCACTATGAATCCGGCGAACGCGCCATGCAGGCTACATGCAGGCCGCCGCCGGCCGCCTCCGGCACCGCCGCCGTCCGGGCCGGGCCCGGCCCCCCACAGGACGGCGTGACACGCCAGACGCCCGGAGACGGCCGAGGGCGAGCGGCGTAGACTTGCCGTGTTCTTGTCTTTTTATTCTTACTATTTTATTTTATTTACCACGGCCACTTGATAGAGAGGCAACGGGGGCACGGTGACGCCGCGACGTTTAGGAGCCGCGCGTCTTCTTGTGCCTCTAGGAGGCGCTGTCTAGAGTCGCAGTTGTTTATTCACCTCCCCTCTACTTTCAGAATAAAGTTCCAGTTTCATCTACCACCACCAACCTCTCGAGAGTTTTTTTTTCGCCTTTTCCTCTTTCGCGTCCACACAAACACACACACACACACTAACACACATGGGAAGGGGGGAACGCGGGTGGGTCTTGATGAAGTGGCTGGACTCCGCAGTCGCCGGCCAATGTTGACCCTCCGGGGGTTGCCCCTCCCCTCCCCTCCCCTCCCCTCCCCTCCCCTCCCCTCCCCTCCCCTCCCCTCCCCTCCCCTCCCCTCCCCTCCCCTCCCCTCCCCTCCCCGCCCCGCTCTTGGTGGTCCTGACGGCCCTCTGAGCCGGTGGCAGCGGGCACCGGCGGCCCCCGAGATCCCGATCGTGGTGTCCAGCCCGGGGTCCAGCCAGAGCGGCCTCCGTGCGGAGGCGGCCGCGGAGAGGCCGCGGGGGCCGCGGGGGCCGCGGGGGCGGCGGCGGCGGCGGCCGCCGGGAGGGGTTGTCAATAGGACGCCATGTTGGACACGCTCCAGGGGAAGCTGCAGCCGTGCAAGCAGTCGGGGCCGCCGCAGCGGCAGCCGCCGCCGCCGCCGCCACAAGATCCCCCCACCGCCGCAGCAACCGGCGGTGGCAGCGGCACGGTCCGGTGCACAATGCACTAGCCGCCACCGCCGCCGCCGCCCACTCGCCCGCCTCCCCCCACGCCCGGCCTACCCTGCCATCAGGCGCAGGCGAGGCAGTGCGGCGCGCGGGTGGGCACGAACCGACGTCACAGGACGGGCCCGCGGCCGCGGCCCGCCTGCAGGGTAGGCAACCCATCGTGCATCTCCCGCTCCCCTCCTCTCCTCCCCGCCCCCCGCGCCCGGAGAGGCGCTCGCTGACCAGCCCTGATTGGGAGTGCGCAGCCTGCCGTGGGTCCGGGGCGTGGGCGGGCGGCTCCGATCGGCCGTCACATTATCTTTATTACGGCCACAAGAGTGCGCGCGCTGCCGGCCTTGCTGCGGCCCGGCGTGGGCGTCATTCCGGGCCAGCCCATCACAGAGGCCCTTTGCGTGGCTGACCCGTGGTGCCCTAGGGCAGCCGCCGCGCCGCCTAGAGGCCAGATCAGCACCACCCCTCGCACACACACACACACACACAAAAAAAACTGCACAAACCCGCAGTGGAGCCGAGATTTTTCCCCGGCCATTCTCCCTTCTAAACCTAAAAGGCACCAGCGCGGTGGTAGGGTAATCAACTCTCACTCCCTCCGCTCCCTCTGCGTGAGCCAGCCACCCCGACTGTCCCTGTCCGCTCTCTCCCTCCCTCTCCCTCTCTCTCCCTCTCTCGCTCGCCCGCCGCTCCCTTCCGCCGCGCCACGCCAGGCCGCTGATTAAAGGTGATTGATGAGGGTGCAGTGAGGCACTGAGGCTGGCTGGCCGAGGCCGGCCTCCGCCAACGGCCTCCGCCACGGCCTCTGCCGGCTCGGACACGCCCAGTGCGGAGGCCGTCAGCGGCGTCCAGCCCCGGCCTCCACGGCCTGGACGACGGCACGGTTCCCGAGTAATAAACTCGTCAGTCTTAGAAAACGTCGCTCCTGCCCGTCGCGGGTCTCGCGTCTGACCATCATCTGCCCCGCTGCGGCGGCAGTTTGTCGTCGGCGTAGTGCACTCCCCCGCCGCGCCGCCGCCGCCGCCGCGGTCCGGGCCTTCAGGTCCAGGCCCAAGTCAGGCAGGCTGGCGCCCTGACGTCGAAACACCCGTACAGCCCTCCCTGCCTCACCCCCCCTGGACCGCCCCCCGGCCGCCTCGCTCGGACTGGTTCCAATGCCTCCGCCGCCGCCCGCCGCCGCCCCCGGCCGCCCTTCAGCCCCCTCGGCCTAGAGCGGGCTGCGTCCGGGGCAGCCGTTGTCTTCGTCGGGCCCTCAAGGCGGCGCGGGCCGCGGGGGAGCGCGCCCCGCGTCCCGGACGCAGCCCGGACGCCGGCCCGGCTCCGCCCGGCCCCCACGGTCCCTGCGCTTTGCACTCAGGCGTAATTGGTGGCTGCCGTAGCTCCCCCGCCCCCTCCTCTCCTCCCCCCAGTAGCCGCGTACGCCTCATCGCCCCCTCCTCCCCCGCTCTCTGTCTCTCTCCCCCCCGCGCGGGCTGACCAGCACACTGCGTTCAGCGTCTTTGTCGCTCCCACCCTCCAGCCGGTGCGCTGTAGAGATAGCGCGGCGCCCTGATGAGATAGCGACAGCGGCGGCTCCGGACCCCCCGGGAGATAGCGGTTGCGGCGGAGCCCGCTTGCTCTGTGAAGGACAGTGTCCAACACTCTCTCTCTCTGCCGCCGCGGCGGTGGCGCGTTTCAATTATTCTTTTAAATGCACCGATGGAGCATCTGCAGACATTTAAAATGCACATCCATCCGTGTTGACAGAAGGAAGACATGCACGGTTCGGTATTTTTCTTTCGAAATAAACATTCTAATAGTTCAATTTTTTTCGTAAGATTTTAATATGTACTTCGGATCGGTCCCCGATGAGAGTCCGAGTCATCGCCTCCGGGCCGCCTCCGGGCCGCTGGCCCCGGCCGCCGCCGCCGCCGGCCGACGACGTTTTAATTATTTCACGGGCCGCGTTCGCTCTTTTAAGTCGCGAATAAGTCGGGTGTGAATTATTATAGCGCGTGCTGCCTGGAGCCTCCGACGCTGCGCCGCTGCTTGCAGTGCCGGAGCCGCCGCCGGAGCCACGGCCGTGTTCCATTTCCTGGGGAGCAAGGCTCTCCCTCCCTCCCCCCCCCCCTCTCTCTCTCTCTCTCTCTCTCTCTCTCTCTCTCTCTCTCTCTCTCTCTCCCTCTCCCCCTTCCCCCCTGGAGCCCAAGCCCAGTCGGGTCGGGGGCTGGTCCGTGCCACGCCGTGCCGCCCCGCGCCTCTCTGTGGCTTGGCCGTCAGCACCAAATCCCCCTCCCCTTCCTCCTCCCCTCCTCTCCCCCGCCCCCGCCCCCTTCCTCCTCCCCTCCTCTCCCCCGCCCCCGCCCCCTTCCCCCTCCCCTCCTCTCCCCCGCCCCCGCCCCCTCACGGGCCTCCTCTGGTCCAGTGCGGTCCACACGCCGCTCCGTTCGTGGTAGTGAAGGGGCGCGGGCGCGGCCAGGAATGGGGGGGGGGGGGGGAGGAGGAGAAGAAGGAGGAGGAGGGGGGAAGGGGCTGACTGGTGGCTCGCAGCGGACCGCGCCGCCGCGCCCCCAGCGCGCCCGACGTCAGCGTTTCTGCAAGACAGCGCCGCTTGCGGGCACCACGGGTAGCGGCGGCGGGGCGGGGAGGGGGCGGCCAGGGGCGGCAGCGGCTGCGGCAGGGCCGGCGGTGGTCTCTCGCGGCCTGTGTACAGTCTCAGCTAAAAGCGGGCGGGCCACCCTCTCACACGCAGCCACAGCACCGGGACCCTCCTCGACGCCGCCAGCAGGATCCTGGCCCTCCCCCCCGGGCTGGAGAGGTCCTGCCGTCAGCGTTGGTGTCCGGGCGATCTTTCATTAAAAGTTTCCGAACGCGGCCCTCCCGTGGCGCTGGCACCAGTGGCACCCGCGGGGGCGGCCGGGCGGCGCGCCGGCCACGACGCGAACGTCCGATTCTTTCGCTTTACCTTGCCGTGTTTGGTAAACTTAACAGTGGCCTTTCAGGCCGGGCCCGCTCTCCTCCTCCTCCTCCTCCTCCTTGTCCGTGTTCGCCGCAGCCTAGCAGCCCGGCCGAGGCCGCTGTGCCGCCGGGGCCCGGCGGGGTGTGCGCGGCACGGCACGGCACTCGCAGCCCCGCCGCCGCCGCCGCCCCCTCCCCCCCTCCCGCAGCCCCGGTTCCGCCCCGCGTGTCAGGCCGATGTCGGCGCCAAGCCCCACGGTCCCCCACATCCTGGGGCCGCCGGGGGCCGCCGGGGGCCGCCGGGGCCGAGCCGTGCCTGCCATGGCGCCCACGAGATCCGAGCCGGCCGTGGCGGGCCGCGCCAGGCCGCGCCCCCATCACCCGAGCAGCCCCCAACGCCGGCCGTCTAAATTGTGCCGAGCCGAGCCCCGGCGCCCCGGCGCCCCGGCGGGGTGCACGTCGAAAATTACCCGGCGGCGCGAGATTTAAAATGAGAAAAGCGGCGCCCTGTGCGCGGGCGTCGCGCTGCGCGGGGTGTGCGATGAGGTGGTCGTCCCCTCGCCGCCGACGGCCGTCCTCGGACCCTCTGCGATCTGTCCGCTCCGAGTCCGCTGATGCACAGTGGCGGCCCCGTGTCGGTGACGGCTAATAAACCTCCTTCGTGACAAACTCTGCACGCACACACTCACGCACATACACGCACAAACACGCACACACACACGTGTGATCGAGAGACTAATCCACACCGAATCCGTCTGCGGACCGCACACGGCCCTGCCGCCGTCCCCCAGGCGTGTTACGTAATTTATGAAGTGGCGTGGCGTGGCGGGGGTCCAGGCGGCGCTCGCCGGCTGCGACGTGGACGATGGACGATGGGAAGGCCGGGGCCCGCCGCCGCCGCTACCCCGCGCGCCTAGCCAGCGCCTGCCTGCCTGCCTGCCTGCCGGCCGGGACGCTTCCGCACGGGGGCTCTCTCCCTCTCTCTGTCTCTGTCCAGCAGCAACGCGGCGGCCGCGCCGCATGCGCAGGTCAGAGTGAGTGAGAGAGAGCGAGAGAGAGAGGGAGAGCACGGGCTGCAGAGGGTAGTTGGACGCACCCCCTTGGCCCTACCGCGCTGAATTAATCAAGCACCCTCTCAGCCCCGCCGCCGCCACCGCCCCCCGCAGCCGCCGCCCCCAACCGTAAGGGTCCTGCCCGGCCGCCCCCGCCGCCCCCGCCGCTGCTGCCGCTGCCGCCGCTGCTGTGCAGGCAGATTGGCGACGGGGCAGAGCGGCCTGGTCTCCCCGCCCCGCCCCGCCCCGCGCCACGCCACGCCACCCCTGGACGCGAACACATGCGCAAAGACCCGGCCGGCCGGCGGCCCTCTGGCCAGCAGTGCCAATCTCACGCGCCAAGCCTACGGGAAATGCACGTCGAGACGCTAAATTTTTGCGCGATCGCGAAAAATAGTCAAAAATATCAGTAATATTTTTAAAAAAGGAATTGAGTGTTATTATTAGTTTTATTTTTGTATGAGTATAAATACGCAACTTGATGATTCGACAGTTATCTTAGAATCATTGTTTTTGTCCAGCGCGCCCGAGATGTGGACTTGTCTATCTCGAAACGCTCTTTCGATAGTTTTGGCGCGAGAAATGAAGTTTTCGACAGTCGAGCGCGGCGGTGGACCCGACCCCGCAGACCAGTTTCAATTAAGCCACATGCGAGATCCTCGTCATGTCGATAGTGTGGGCCGCCCCTCCGCCACCACCGCCGTCCTGGTTACATGTCGTGTCCGTCGAAGCGGCGGTGACGGTGCCCGTGTAGGCGGCGGTGAGATATCCTCGTGTCTGGCCGCTCTGCCGCCGCCGCTGCTGCAGTGGTGGCGGCGGCGGATGCATGCGGAGATAGCGGTAGTTGAGGGCAAGTTGAGCAGCGAATGGGAGTCGAGAGTGGCAGCTGCTGCCGGTGCCGCAGAGGGGCCCCGTGCCGTGCACACGCCGGCCAGTGATGCAGCGGGCCACTGCTGCCGGGTGAGGTTAGGAAGGAGGAAGAGCTTAACTGTATGCATGTTTTACAGGTTTTCAGTTTCTTATGATTAAAAAGAAAAAGAATTTGTTGATTGCCACTGTACTTGTCCGAATACACTGCGGTGAACTGAAAAACACATCGTGCTTAATTAAGGGGGAAATTTTACTTGACGGCTAGTTCTCGAAAAGGGCAGCAGTCATGTGGGGCCGCAGTTATATTGCCATTAGAGCGAAATCCCTCCCCCTCTCTCCCTCTCCTCCCTCTCCTCCCTCTCTCTCTCTCTCTCTCTCTCTCTCTCTCTCTCTCTCTCTCTCTCCCTCTCTCCCCACACCGGACCATGCATACATACATGCGGCTTAAGATTTGCGGTGGGGAGCGCCATGAGTGAGCGCTTACAGAGGGCCCTCTCCTCTCGCACGCAAGCAATATGGGCAGCCGAGCCAGCGGAGCCGGCGGGGCGGCCGGTCGGAGAGGAGGCCGGAGGCCGGAGGCCGGGCACGGCCCGGGCCAATCATGGCGGCCCGTTGGACCGGAAGTGATCTGTCCATCCAATCACAAGGCTGCTAATGCTCGCGCGGGAACAACAGAGGACCCGGCGGCGGCGGCCTCCTCTCGAAACATGAGAGGTTGTGGCGTGAATGACGCGCCCCAGCGCGCTTGTCAGCGGGATATGTATTTTAAGCAGCGCCGCGTTGGCGTGCGGGGATGTTTGGACGGGTGGGCGCCGCCGCTGCCGCCGCTGCGCCACTGCTGCAAGATCAGCACCTGCGCGCCGGCAACGCCTCAGCCAGCAGCGGTGGCCACGCAGCCGCGCCGCCGCCGCCGCCGCCGCCGCCGCCGCCGCCGCCGCCGCCGCCACGCGTAGTGCCTTGCCTTGTCGGTCCCGTCGCGGCCCCCCCCCCCCCCTCCACACTCACACACACCTAGCTCCCCCTCCCTTCCCCTACTCCACCGCCGCGAGCCGCTGCCGCGCCGCACCTCGCGGTGTCTTCCGCGCGCGGCGTCCCCCCCGCCGTGCTCCTTCGATAGCTCAGTTGGTAGAGCGGTGGACTGTAGGGGCAAGATCGCAGCAGGCATCCATAGGTCGCTGGTTCAAATCCGGCTCGAAGGACTCTTTTTCCATCGCGTTCGGGATTTTCACTTTCGGTCCGGATGCATGCCGAAGAACCAGTAAGTGTCTGAGACATCGTAGCAGGCAGGATCCTTCGATAGCTCAGTTGGTAGAGCGGTGGACTGTAGAGGCGACGTAAGGCAGGTATCCATAGGTCGCTGGTTCAAATCCGGCTCGAAGGAGTATTTTTTCGTGTTCATTTTCCGGCTGGTTACGTTATGCGCCGGCACGTGTCAATGTTCAGCATGTTGAGTCGGAACAAGGCATCGAATCAGAGGCGGAGTGAAACACTGAACCGGTTTACCGCCCCCCGCCGCCCCTTGTTTTATGTGCGCTACTGCACTGTCGCTTTCGCTGTACTCGCCGCTTCACGGCCCTCCGTATGACGTCGTCAGGGCCAGCTGGAGAGAAAGAGGCGAAAGGCGGTGAGGGGGATAAAAGGAAAGAGGGAGTACAGTCTCACTTGATGACCGCTCCTTGTTGTCAGTGGCAGATAAACTTCACGCTCGCCCACTGAGGAAGACGTGTGTATGGTAAGCCCGGGTGCTGCGTTTGGTGCGGTAGGCCCCACAGTACCCGAGGCCGGGACGGCGGGGCCCCCGCCGCTGCCGTCAGGGATCGCTTTGATCGCACACACGGAGGCGTGGGAGAGAGAGAGAGAGAGAGAGAGAGAGAGAGAGAGAGAGAGAGAGAGAGAGAGAGAGAGAGAGAGAGAGGTCGTGTGCTTTTGCCGGAGAGGGTAGCCAGCACGGAGGCAGATAGAGGGAGAAGGAGAGGGAGGGAGGGAGGGGTCCAGGCTGATGGACGCAGCGGCACAAGCGCCGCGTAGAGCCGCACCGCGGCGCCGCCCCCCCCCCCCCCCCCTCCCCGCGGAGCCCGCGGCGCCCCCCCCCCCCCCCCCCGCGGAGTCGCGGCGCGCCTGCCAGCGCCTGCTCGTCTGGACGTGTACACAGCCAAACAGCGCCCCGGCGCCGCCACCCCCAACCCCCAACCCCGCCGGCACGGCGCGGCTCGGCTACCCCCGCCCGCGGCGGCACAGCAAAAGTAAGGAGACCAGCGGGAATATATCGCGAAGGGAAACCACCGCGCCGCGGGAAATCTCGTGGCCGACCCGGAGTTTAAATCCCCGCCGCCGAGAAGAACAAAACAAAAATCGATTCCAACCCCTTAAGAAAATAAAATTGGAGTTTTCCAAAATATGACCTCCGACAACCCTTTTGTTCTTCTTGCTGTGCTATTGGTTAAGCTTGGTGATGGTCTCACGACAGACCGAACTGCCTCTTGGGGTGATTTATTAATGATGATGCGAAATTCGATTTACACACTTTTATTTGTTCTTCATTATTATTATTATTTTGCACAAAAACTTTGTGTCTTCAACAAAAACACAGAGGCAAAAAGTGCGGCGTGTTGTCGCACTGCAGGTGGCGGCGGCGCTCTGAGTTGTCGCGGGCGCCGCGTCTGGCGGGGCCCGGCGGTCCGGGGGCCCAGGGGCCCAGCCTGCTGGCGCCCCCTCTCTGCGAGATCAGGGCGCGGGGCGCGGACTCGACTCAGTGAGAAAGGAATTGGGCGGCGGCGGCAGCGGCGGCGGCAGGGAAGCAGTCGTCCACTATTTCAGAGCGGGCGGCGGCGGCGGCGGCGGCGGCGGCGTGGCGCGGCGCGACGCGGCGCAACGGCGAGGCTCGACTCGACCGGCGGCGCGACGGCGGCGGCAGCGCCGGCCTGACGCGGGAGGCAGCAGGCCCGAAAAAGGAAACAAAAAGGAGTAAAAAAAGAGAGAGAGGGAGCGCAGGGTGCGAGAGAGAAGGAAGCGGGGCGAGGCACGAGAGGGAGGGGGATGGAGAGCAAGCAGCGAGGGGAAAAAAGAAGAGAGAGAGAGAGAGAGAGAGAGGCGCCGGAGGAAAATTGGTGGACCTCGCGACAGTGGGGTGCTCTGGTGCTCCGCGCTGCGACGCCGAGGGAGCGAACGGGGCCGCGGGGGGAAGGGGGAGGGAGGGAGGGGAGGGGAGGGGGAGGGGGGGGGGAAAGGGCTTTCGCTGCGGCGCTGCTGGCGCGTCGCTGTACCTCCTGGCCGTCGACTGCAGTCGCGCCGAGGGACACACTGCGCCAAAATGAGGGAGGCGTCGGCGTCCTGGCGGCCGCGGCGGGTGACGCGGCCCCGACTGCACCGCGGGGGGTATATACGTCACGGCGCCCGGTCAATACTCCCCGCCTGTCGCACGGGGCGGCCGCCCCGCCGCCGGCCCCGATTCGCGGGGGACACGCGCGCGTCTCTCTAATTACAGCGCCGGCGCCGCGTTTTACCCCCAGGGGGGCTCGAACCGCCGCCCTCCCGGCTCGGACCGCGGCGCTGTCGCGCGCCACGGCGGCGCCACGCCGACGCTGCGGGTAAATTGAGCGAGTTGCCTACCGGGCCGGGGGCCGGCCTCCGCCTCATGAAAGTCGAGGCAATTTTTTTCCTTCTTTTTTTTTGGTAGGATAGGGCGGCCTCGGTCGCGGGGGGCGGGGGGAGGGGGGCGCCGCGAGGACCGCCTCTGGTGGCGCCGGCCGTCCAGACCCCCGCCGCCGCCCACCCCTCTTCTGTCTCTCTCTCTCTCTCTCTCTCTCTCTCTCTCTCCACGTCGCTACTCGCGAGCTTTTACTCCTATTCCTCTCTCTCTCTCCCCATGCAGCGCGCACGTTCCCTTTCCTCGCTCCTTTTTCCCTCGTCTGCACTACCCCTTGCCCCCTCCTCTCCCTCCTTTCATCCTCTCTCTCTCGCACTCTATCTCCCTCTCTCTCCCTCTTCCTTCCTGGACGGCAGCGCGCCCAGCCTATACTACCCGCGCGGGTTCAAATACTCGCGCTCTTTCCCGCCACGCCCTGCGGCGCGCGGCCTGCGTCGGCGCCGGGGTCGTTGGCAGCCACAGTAGCGGTGCACGCGCCCGTGACCTTGCCTCCGCACAATCACCACTCGGGACCCCCCCCCCCCCAGCCCCGCCCCTTGTCATTCCTTATCAATAAATAAGCTGATTGGCGTGCGAGAAGGGGGCGGCGGCAGCGGCGGCGGCGGTGGTGGTGGTGGTGGCGAACTTGAGCGCGTAACTTGACGCGGATGGGGAGAGGGACACGGGCACACTGCAGCAGAGAGAGTGAGAGGGAGGAGGGGGGGGGGAGACAGAGACTGACAGAGAGAGAGAGAGAGAGAGAGAGAGAGAGAGAGAGAGAGAGAGAGGGTGGGAGGGAGTACAGTCCAGCCGCGCTGGAGCACGGTGGCGGAAGAAATGTGTTTCCCTCCTGGGTGTCGCAGGACAGGCAACGTCACGCCAGTGTGTGAGTGTGTGTGTGTGTGTGTGAGGGGGTCAGGAACGTGTTGTACGTCCCGCTGCGAAAAAAAAATTAAACACACTTGCTGAGCAAACTGCGATTACGGCAGCATTTATTTGTCTTTAGCCTTCATCTCTCCCCGCGCTCTGCCGCGCCGCTCCCCGGAGGATACCCGAATGAAAATAGAAGAGAAGGAGCGAGAGAGAGAGAGAGGGGGGGGGGGGGAAAGGGGACAAGGGGGAGAAAAAAATACGCAGAGGGGAGCAGGGGCGAGCGAGTTTGGGAAAATAGGTAGAAGGACCGTACGCGGGGGGCGGACGGGTCGGTCAGAGAGAGCGAGAGAGAAAGAGAAGGTGAGGGGGGTGGGAGAATGCAGGAGGCGCAAGTGAGATGGTGGCGGCGCAGCGGCAGCGCGAGCGGGCGGCAGGCAGGCAGACGCTGGGAAATTGGTGAGCCGTGACGGTGAGAGAGAGAGAGAGAGAGAGAGAGAGAGAGAGAGAGAGAGAGAGAGAGAGAGAGAGAAGGAAGAGGCTAGTCAGGACGAGAGGGGCTGCAGCAGCAGCAAGCAGCCGATTCACGTGGGAGAGGGAGCGAGACAGAATGCAGTGGAGTTAGTTGGACGGGAATCGGAGGGGGAAAGAGAAAGTGTTGTCGTCTGGGCTAAATCGTGATAATATGCGAGCTCAGGCGCAGTCATGCCTCCCCCGCCGGCAACGGCATAGCGGCGGCGGCTGCTTTAATATTTACCCTTCTGGCCGCGTGCCGTCAGCTTCGGTGGGGGGGGGGGGGGGGGGGGGGGGGGGGCGGCGCGGCGGCGGCAACGGGCAATTCGGACGTGCGTGACCTTGAGCGCGAGTATTTGAGTTAACGCGCGCGCCAAAATACGGCGCGTGCTCTCGGAAATCTTAAGACAGCGAGCGGTTGGGTATCGTGGTGCGGGACGGGCGAAACCGGGCAGTGCACTCTCTCTCGCTGTTCTTTTCTAGCTCTAATTATCTCTCTCTCACCCTCTCTCTAACCTCCCTCCCTCCCCCCCCCCCCCCCCCCCTCTCTCTCTCTCTCTCTCTCTCTCTCTCTCTCTCTCTCTCTCTCTCTCTTCCTCACCCTCTCTCTCCACTCCCGCGAGTACGCAGGCTGGTGCTATGAGCGCACGGTACGGGCATGTCAGAGAGAGAGAGAGAGAGAGAGAGGAGATGGGGGGTGGGGGAGGTCTAGTCGGCCATGCTGCGCGCGGTACCAAGGGCCGAGGCATGTGCGGCGTGGAGGGGGGGGGGGCAGCGTTACAGGACAGGGGTTGTCAGGGTGCTGCCGGTACGAGGAGAAGGCCTATATGCCCCGTCTCTGTCCCACGCGCATATAAACCGCTATCCCCTTTATTTCACTCTGTCCGCGTCTCCCTCTGCAGCGGATAGTAGTCCATTTGAGGAGTTTCCTGGAAGCGATAGGCTGGCCTGGTCGGCACGCGGGTTGTCATGGGCACTGCGGGCCGGGGAGACTTTGAATACCCCCCCCCCCCCCCCCCCCCCCCCCCCCCCGAGCCGCCCCCTTGGTCGTGTGGACCCCCGCGGCGTCCAACGGCCGTCCCTTTCAGACTTTGTTGGTCCGGGCAGCCAGCAGCAGTCTGCCGGCCTTCAGCGCCACCAGGCGGCCTAGCCCGCCTGGCCCACACAGACGGGGGACTTACCACGTGCCACACACACACACGCCCACACACACACGCACACGCACACACACGCACACACACTCACCCTTCTGACGTCACGGGGCCGCGGTCTACCTCACTCTTAATTCTCCACGGACTTAAGCACTGATATTGTCATGTGACTTGTCGCACTCTTGTCGCACTTGCGATTTATGTCCCCGCCTGCAGAACATGGCATGGCGATGCGGGGGTGGTTTGGTGTTGGAGGTGTCTGCACTCCGCGGACACGGTGCGGGTCCAGAAAGGGGTGGGGGTGGGGGAGGGGGGCGGGGGGCCGCGGGGCGTGGCCGTGTCGCGGAGCCCCCCTCGCGCGACGTCTCAACTCCTCTCGCTCTAATGCCTCGCAAATTTATTCCGCAGTGTAGCCCTGGCGGCACGGCGCCGTCGGCCTCCCCTCGGCGCCGTGCCGCCGTGCCGCGGGGTCCCCTTGCGACCCCCCTCCCCCCTCCCCCCCTCCATCCCCCTTGGTTCCGCCCCCCGAGCCGCGCGCCCCGCGGTGCCAGGCTGACGCGATGCGAGGCTGCGGGGGGGGGGGGGCAGCGGGGGCGGCAGCGGGGGCGGCAGCGGGGGCGGCAGCGGGGGCGGCAGCGGGGGCGGCAGCGGGGGCGGCAGCGGGGGCCGAGGGCCGCCAAGCCTGCCTGCCGGGTCTGGTGTTCGCACACGGACGGGGCCAGCAGCAGCGCGGCAAGCAGCACCGCCGACCCCGCTAAAAACTCGACGCCCGGAGAAAACGGATCTCGACTCAGAACTACACCAAAAAAACAAAAACAAGTCGAACCACTTTGAAGAAGTTACGGCACCGGAAAACGACAGCGGAGAAAAAGTGATGGACAATCGCGGCAAAACTACTGTTTTTCCGCGAGTGAACTACGGTGCAGTCTGCGGAGCTACAGTTTTCGGGAAACAGATTGACCGCTAATGACCGGCAATCGCAGCCAAATGCCACGGCGGACTTCTTTCTGAATCGACTCAATAACGAGAGCGGTAAAATATACATTTCATCCCGCGAAAACCAATTTTGCAATATGAGGACGGGGAGAGGAGGAGGAGGAGCAGATGAGAGTGTAGTGGCCGCATCGCGGGGGGGGGGGGGGGGGGAGGGGGGTTGGCGCAGAGCAGAGGCTAGCGGCGGGGCCTCCCCGCCCTGCCCTGCCAGCCCCGCGGGGGCAGCGGCTCGCCGAGGGACCCGCGCAGGGGGTGGGAGGGAGAGGGTTGCGCTACTCTCTCTCTGTCTCACTCACTCTCTGCTTGCTTGCAATTTCCTCCTCACCTGCCCCCTCCCGGTCCCCCCAGGCTACACTCCCTCCGCGCCGCCGCTGCGCCGCGCCGCTACAGTATATATATATATATACGACCGAACGGTGTCCCCCTTCAGTCCGAGAACGAGTACTACATGTAGGAGTGCGGGGGGTATGTAGTGGCCGGCGCAGCGCGCGCCGCCGTGACACCTGCCGTGCCAGCAACAGCGCCCAGAGGAGGGACAGCTGGGGAGAGAGAGGGATAGAGAGAGAGAGAGAGAGAGAGAGAGAGACAGGGAGAGAGAGAGGGAGGGAGAAGGACAAGATCGTTGGGTTCGACCGTGTCTCTCTCTCTCTCTCTCTCTCTCTCCGCTTGGGATTGATTCCCCGGACTGTGGAGTTGACCGTCGAGCCGGGGTGGCCGGTCCTTGCCCTCTCCGCCCCTCCCCCCCTCTCTCTCACACTCTCTCACTCTCTGTCTCTCTCTCTCTCCTCTCTCTCTCTCTCTCTCCCAGTGGCAGGGAAGGGAAGGCGTTGGTCGGTCCTCATTCAACAGAGCCATGCGGAAACTTGGCCATACACAAATCCTCCGAGGGTGCCTGTGGAGGGGCGGTGGTGGTGGCCTTGACCCTTGACCCCGTAAAGTGTTGCTAACTCCTCTCTGACCCCCGCGCTGTGCCCTCTGTACTGTAATCAGGAGGGGGGGGGGCGGGAAAGTTTAAAGTCCGAACGACTCCCCGCTTCCGACAGGAAGGTGTCCCGCCATACACACGAGCGCCTCTGACAGGGGACGGAAGTGTCACTCGTACTCACTGTAAGTGTGCATGAAATAAAATTGTGATCTCATTCAGCGAAGGGATTTGTTTCGCGATTGCGAGGTTTAAAATGTTTCACAAATTACGAGTGGAGTGATTTAATCCGTCCCCACTGTAGTTTGCGGCTGAACGAAGGTTAAGCAACCTGCGAGTTGGTCCGCCTCTAGGTCCGGCCGCACTAGGTCTAGCCTAGGCTAGGAGCCGCCGAGCCGCCGCCAGCTCTGCTGCGGTCCGAACGTACTACTAATAATTAACGGCTGGTCTAGCGTTCTGTCCGGCCGGATCCCCCCCCCCCTCTTCCTCCCCGGGGCCGGGCCAACCCCCCCCGGGCCAAACTACGCTAGCGCCCGCCCGCTCTGTGGCACCTCTGGCAAACTCGGCACAACGAAATCGCCAGGAAATCCTCCTAAAATCCCGGTGCGCGTGTTGGCGGCCACCCCACGCGCTGTGAATCCCCGATGCCGTGCTCGACGCTGCTTTGCAGAGTTTTTAGAAGGGGCCGCGGCGCGCGCGGCGTCGTTTGATGGGAGGGCGGCAGGCAGCAGGCAGGGTCGTGCACCCCGCCGACGTGCCGCGTCGCCGACGTGCCGCGCCGCCGCGGGCCGTCCTCCCGGTGCTCAGCCGCCGCCGCCGCCGCCGCCGCTGTCCTCCACCGTCAGGGCCACGACGGCGGCGGCCTCCCCCGGGCTCCCCGCGCGCCGCTCCCGGCTTATTGCTCGCCACCACTGGCCGGGGCCGCGCCGTGCCGCGCCGCCGCCAAGCTTCTACCCACACCCACGCCCCCCTCCTCTCTCTCTCTCTGTCCGCGGATCGCTATGCAAATGTATGCAGGCAGGGCAGCGCGGGTGGGAGATGGCAGCGGCTCCGGCCTCGGCGGCCCCCCGGTGGCCTCGGCGGCCTCGGCCCGGGCAAGCCTAGAGAGGAGGCCGCGGAGGAGGCCCCCGCGCGGCGTCCTCAGCGAGGCCGTGGCCGAGGCCAGCTTGCAGTGTCGGCGGTGTGCTCACTGGATACACTCACAGCAGTGGATGAGGGGAGGAACGTTTTCCGAATATCGCCGCGCGAAAACAGCGAGATAAATAAATGACTGGACCTGGCGGCACGGCGGAGGGGCGGAGGCAGCGGGAGGGCCGCTGCTCGGCAGTGTGCTGCGACGGCGCGGATCCAGGCTGCACTGCGGGGGGTCCCGAGCGGCGCGGGGCGCGGCGGGGAGCGAGGCGGGGAGCGAGGCGGGGCCGCGGCGGTCCCGGGGGAGCCGCGCACCGCGGGGTCCAATTCCGGAGAGGCCGGGCCCGGCGATACGGCCTCGTGCCGCCGCCGCCGCCGCCGCCGCCGCCGCCGCCTCTCTCAGGAGGAGGTAGATGAGTACGGCATCGATCCCAGCCCACGAGTCCACAGCCAAACTCGCGGCGACGGCGGCGACGGCCTCGGACGCGGCACGACGCGACGCGACACCCCGGAGCAGAAGACAAAGGCCGTCCGCGTGGTGGTGCGGCCTGTGATACCCACGCCACGGCCGCGTCACACTTGAAGTGAAGTCAACGGTCTCACACCCCGACCGCGTGACCAAAACTCGGATCGGAAGTTTTTTTTCTTTTTGGTTTTGCTTAAAATATGTAGATGCTTTCAAAAATGAAATTACGATTACGGGTGGGCAGTAGAATTCGACGCACCGACTAAGAGTCGAACCTACGACGAGTCGCCCGCAGACCGCACTCGCTGACCACGCGACTACGGAGCCACGGTGCGAAGCAGCGGTGCGCTATCCGGTACTGTAGCCGCCGCACCCGCCCCGCCGTGCACACTCCACTTGGAGATGCGCCGGAGCGGCGGCTGGGGGGCGGCGGGGGCCCCGCGCCCCCATCACGTGCCCCGCACATGTGCCTCGCGGATTGTTTCCGGTCGGCCCCGGATTGGCACGGGATGAGCCGAGCACCCCTGGCGTCGTCCGGGCGCGCCAACGCTGCGCCAACCCCTTCGGCACCTCCGGTCGACGGGGACCCCGGGACCCGGGGGCTGCGGGCGGGACCCGGGCGGGCCCCGGGCCCCGGGCCTGGGTACCGTTTGTAAATTATTAGCGCGTGCCCATGCGGCGCCAGCGGCGGGCGCTGCCGTTGCCCTCCGGCATGCGCCGTCTCCCTCTGACCTCCACGAGAGCCCCCCCCCCCCCTCTCTCTCTCTCTCTCTCTCTCTCTCTCTCTGTCGCACATGGAGGCTCCCTTGCTCGCGCGGATATGCAGCAGCGTGGCCGCGCGGGGTACTGGAGGAGAAGCAGAGCCTGGAGCTGGAGAGAAGGGGCCTCAATCAGCCCCCCCCCCCCACCTCGTCACCAAAGCACTGCCAACTGACAAGTCGGACTGCCTTCTTCCGTGTCGGGAACACCGCCCAGCACCCGCGCGCCGCGCTGGCGGCAACATGAATAGTGTCGCGCGCGTGTGTGTGTCTGTGTGTGTATGAGTCTGTGTGTGTCTGTGTGTGCAGTTTATGGCCACACCGAGCCCCTCGGGCTGACATGGCCGTGGGGCGTCATGGGCGTCATGACCGGAGCGGCCGTGTCCCCTGCGGCCCTCTCCGCCGGACCCGGCCTTGACACTGCCTTGGGTGGGCCCATGACACGGGCTCGTGGCACACGGGCTACGGCCTCCATGGCACCGCGCCGCGCTACGCAAACACCCGGGGCGGGCCGGGCGCGGGCCTCGTGTCGGGCCCAACGCCCACTCCCTCCGGGCTGGGAGCTCCGGGCCGTGGACTCCGGGAACCGGAATCCGCGGGATCTGAGACCCGGGATACGAGATCCGGGAGCTGTGCGTTCACGGCAGCGATTTTTTTTATTTATTTTTAATTTTAAAATTTATTATGACCCACGGCACAGCCGCGATATAATAATCTTCTGACGCCGTAAATGAAGCTATTTTTAAATATTGATGCAGCCGCCAGGATCTCGAAGAGGTCGTCGCGAGCCGAACGCTCCGGCGCTGACGGTGGGGGTGGTGTTGCCGTCCGGGAGGCGGCAGGGCTACGAGCTCCGCGATTTGAGAAATCCGGCCCGTGGTCCGGCGAGGTCCGGCGGCGGCGCGGGGCGTCAGCGCCGAGAACAAGGCCCTGACCCCCCCCCCCCCCCACCCCCACCACCACCACCACCACGCGGCGGCCCGAGGTCCGCACGTGGCCGCCTACGAGGAGAGGCCCCCGACGGCCCGGCGGCGGCCACGACGGCAGAGCCAGCGGTGCGTGCCGTGCGGGTGGGCCGTCCCGCCGGACACGCAGGCGGCGCGGGCCGGCCTACCTCCCGGGCGCTCAGTGCTCCGCCCGCTCCCAGCGCCGCTGCCGATGCCGCTGCCGCTGCTGGCGCTGCCCGGTACCGATGTAAACCGTTCACACGACAAAAGAAAACCCTCATACAGAAAAAAACGAGGGGTACCCCACTGCTTCCAGTCAGTGTACGCCTTCCAGTCCAGTCACTCTCCAGTCACTCTCCAGTCAGACTCCAGTCAATTTCCAGTCGGACACGTCGTGCGGCTACAGTACCGGGAGCGCACGGCCGCCCCACACCGACGCACGGTAGCCGCGTGGTTAGCGAGTCCGGCCGGCCAGTGGCTGGTCGGGTGTTCAACTCTTTGCCGGTCCGTGCGTTTTTTCTGTCGGCTCAGCTAAGGCGACGGTGTGTAAAGTACCGGGGGCGCGCCACTGCCACCACCGCGGCTCTGTGGCCGCATCGGTAGAGTGGCTGACCGGCGACCGGAAGGTCGTGGGTTCGAGTCATGCCAACTCTCCAAAATTTTTCTTGTGTCTGCGCTTGGAAGACAGAGGGTAAAATATACTTCCGAACGTGGCGTCGGTATGGCTGTCTGAACGGCCGTGCGCGCTGCGTCACTGAGAGATGTAAGCGTTGGGTTTCAACTTGAAGATTCCCGCAGCACGGTCGGGCTTACCCCCGTTCCCGGGTCCGAGGTTCTCTCGGTCGCCCGGGGTTTCCGGCGGGGGGGCTCTGTGTCTACCAAGGAAACTTGGTTCGGAGACTCGGGTGTATGCTACGGGGGTACCTAGGGTTCGGTACCTTCGTTTTCGCTCCCTGTGAATCTGGCAGACGAGGACACGCCGTCGCGACTAGGGTTCGTCGTGAAGTACAGCAGCTTCGGCTGTGTACGATATAGGAAAGCCTACCTCCCCCCCAATCCGCTCGGGAGTGGCCGCAGTGCCACAGACCAACCAGCCAGTCGAAGGGAGTTGATTCCGGAAATCTGGCTGGCGGAGGGGGCTACATTGACCGTTGCGGAAGCGTGCCCCTGAAAAAGGCCGCTGCGTTGTGCCGGTGTCTTTGCGGCGGTCAATACCTGGTACACCGGTTCCCATTCGAACACCGAAGTTAAGCAGGAGGGTTCCAGGCGGAGGCCTGGAACGAGGTAGTGCCCACCCATTTTTGCAATTTTTTCAAAAGCATCCACAGATTTTTATGAAAAACAAAATAAAATCGTTTTGAGTGTTGGTCACGGTAGGAATGACTTTTTAACCTACTTTGGGGTGGGTAGCAGCTCAGAACACAGAAACCATAAATGATCGCAAAATTTTCATTCCAGTCAATGGAAATGTCCGGTCCAGTCACCAGTCAGTGTACACCTGTCCGCGAACTGAGGACCCCCTCGGAAAAAAATATCCCTTTTTCTCACATTATTTTTTTTCATCTTGTGCCTTCAAATTCTACTCCCCTCTCTCTCTCCCTCTCACTTTCTCTCCCCACTCCCTCTCTCTCTCTCTCTCTCTCTCTCTCTCTCTCTCTCTCTCTCTCTCTCTCTCTCTCTTTCTCCCTTGGTCCCATCGCGAGTCGCGTAGTTTGAGTCTCCAGCGGCTCTAATTAAACGCTCGCCCCTCCCCGTGTGCCGCACCGAGAGCGAAGAGAGCAGAATGAGATGGACAGAGAAAGATGGAGAGACTGATGGAAAGGCAAAGAAGGAAAGAAGAAGAAAAAAAATACAGTCCGCTCAGTCTTTTTTTTTCTTTTACCCCCCACGGAGGACGGAGAAAAAAGGAGCAAATTAGCTGTGCCTGCTGCCTATGCGGGGACGCGTGGCGAGTCCTACTCCCGCTCATCCCTTCCTCATCACGGGGCCCGGAGGCTGCCGGAGGCCCGGCCAATCACGGTGCCGCCTCCGCCACTGCCCTTTGGGCGGGAAGATATAAATATTCCTAGGTCGGGCCGCCCCCGTGGGGCCCCCGCGGCGGGCCCGGAGGGGCGGGGCTCTCTTGACGCGGCCCGCGGGGGGCGCGCGGGGCGCGGACTAAAACCGCACACGGGGGATAGAGAAGGGAATAGAGGGAGAGAGAGAGAGAGGGAGAGGGGGAGGGGGGAGGGAGAGAGAGAGAGAGAGAGAGAGAGAGAGAGAGAGAGGGGGGCATACCCACGCACCAGAGGCACCACCGCGGCGCGGGGGACAGCAGCACGTCCTGCCTGTGCGGTGTGGTCTGGGCCGGGCCGGGCCGGGCCTCTGCCTGCTGCCCCCCTTCTGTGTAGATAAGATGATCCCCCACCCACCCCTCTGTGAGAGAGAGAGAGAGAGAGGCGCCGCACAGCACCGGCTAGGAGAGGGACAGCGCAGACCCCCGCGCCTCTGGTAGCCACACAGCCGCGCCCTCACACACACACACGCACACACGCAAGGTGCCTGTCCACGCACATGCAAGCCCAGGCAGGCCTCACCGCGCCGTACCAACGTTGCCGCCGGACGGTGTGGTGTGGTGGTGCCGCTTGGATATTGCATGGTCTCTCTCTCTCTCTCTCTGTCGGTGCGACAGGACGGGGCGCTACGTAAGATAAGCAGGGACGGGAGGATTGTGTCCCTCGGCCGCCCCGCCGTGCTGCGGCCGCGTGCTCTGGCGGTGGTGCCGGTAGGCGAGTAGCTACTCATCCAAGTAGCTGCCTGCGGGACGATTCCTGTCCTCCCGTAGCGTTGTCTCTCTCTATATATGTCGCACTCGTAGTGCACTCCACAAGAGAGAGAGAGAGAGAGACAGCGGGTGTCCCTGTGTCCCCGCGCTGACTGACCGGCCTGTGCAGACATTTTTCAGTCGCCTGCTCTCCTAACCCTCCCTCCTCTTCACCCCCCCCCCCCCCCCCCTACTGCGAGCGGACGCTCGAGGGCGACTAAAGGAGCATTAATTCCAGCATGCGGAGGTGAGGGGGAGTGGAGGAGGAGGGGGGAGGGGGGAGGGGGGAGGCACCGCACGGCCCGTGCGAATAATTCAGAGGCGTTTCGAGCCGGCAGAGAGGGGCCGGGCCGCCGCCGGGCCGCCGCCACCGCGGTGCCTACCCTCCCATCCCTCCGCCCCTCCGCAGCAGGGTGTGTCGCGAATTCCGGTGCATGCGCGTGTGTGTGTGTGAGAGAGAGAGAGAAGGTGTGCGGGGGGTGAGGAGGGTCTAGCTAGATGGATTGCCCCCAAGGATCAGGGTGGAGGTCCGATAGCGGGGGCTGGGGCCCTCCTGGGGAGCCCCCATCAGGCTCCTCTGGCCGCTGCAGCTGCGTCGGCTGCCTCTGGACCGGCGGCGGCGGCGGCGGCGGCGCCTCCAGGGGACGGCGGCGGGCACGGGGCGGAAGGGTCGGAGACGCCTCGCACCACCACACCACCACTGCGGGGCGCCCGGATGCGCTCTACCTCCCCCCCCCCCCCCCCTGCAGTCCTGGAGCCTGGAGGCGGCTGGAGGGACCCTCCTGAACGGGTGCTGGACGGGTCCTGGATGGGTCCTGGACGGGCGTAGCTTCCGCCGTGAGGTCCTCTGCGGGGCCCCCCTGCGGGACGCCATGAGCGGCAGCACATTACACAGAGCCAAGGGCGCGGAGTCACTATGCAGTCTAACAGTATCGCTCTCTCTCTCTCTCTCTCTCTCTCTCTCTCTCTCTCTCTCTCTCGCTCGCTCGCTCTCTGGGTCGAGCCGAGCGGGCGCAACAGGTCCCTCTATTGAAACGACTCTGACTACTGCACTCATATCCAGCTGGTGTGGAGTGGACCGGGCGTGCGGAGTGAAAAGGGAAGGAAAAGGACGCGAAAGTGGTAGGGGGTGGGGGAGGGGGCGGGAGGGGGCGGGAGGGGAGGGGAGGTTTACCTCCGCCGAGTAATCCTCTCGCCGCCCCTACAACCTTTGTCGGCCCTCGCCTTACAACGTAAGTGCGGAGGGGGCAGGGCCGGCACAGCGGAGGGCCGCGGAGAAAAGACCGCTCGGCGGCGGCACAGCGGGGATTTGAACCCGCGACCTTTTGTCGTCCCGCAGCCCGGCTCGCTGGCGTCGCCGTGGATGGTGCTGGAGCGGCAGTCGGCGCACTGCTTCGAGCTGGCCACGCTCCTGGCGTCGCTGCTGCTGGGCGCGGGCTACGACGCGTACGTCGTGTCGGGCGTCGCCACCCGGGAGGTGTGCGCCAACGACCAGCTCCGCGTCGTCTGCCCCGACTTCATCCCCAAAGTCGAGGTGAGCCAATTTTATTATTTTGTATTTCATTTTTATTTTATTTCCCTCGGCCGGCACCGAGAACCGTGAGGGTAAACGGTGTTGGATGGAGCCGTTGTCTCAGCGAGTCAGCCAAGTTATGGGCTTGCAGTACAAGTGCGGGTCCGGCCCGGGTCCGGCGCCGGGTCCCTGCGGCCCCGCGGGGGGGAGTCGAAAAGTGTTTTCCTTTCTCATGACCCCCGGGGCCGGGGGCCGGCGGCCGGGCCGAGGGCACGTCGAAGTCGACCTGAGCGGACAGAGTTCCGGGGAAGCCGGCGGCGGCCCTGAGGCCCGGAGGACCCCCCGGCCCACCACAGCAAATGGAAACGAGCGATAACATCCCATTCAACAAGTCGTTTACTTTCGTGCAAAACGAGAGAGGCGCGGCGACGGGTGGAGGAGGGAAGGTGTGTGTGTGTGTGTGTGTGTGTGAAGGAGGGTGGGAGGTGAGGGGGTGGGAGGGAGTCAGTCGATGCGGCAGAGTGGCGGCGGGCGGCGGCGCCGGGAGTGGGGGAAGTCGGTGGGGTTGGAAAGTGCACACAGCGGACGGAATGTCTTCCCTCACATTCAGAGAAAGGAAAAGGGAGCTCCTTGACCTACTCCAAGGCCGGGGCCGAGGCAGACGTCTCGGGGAGGGCGGCGGCACGGCGGCACGGCGGCGTGGCCGCAGCCTCGCCGTAAACGGGGTGGTGCGGGGCGGGGCGCGGCGGGGCGGCGACCGGGGGCAGTGGACTCCCTTATCGGCGGGGCGTCCCGCCGTGTGGCGGAGCGGCCCGTCCAGGATGGCACGTAACGCCGTCGCGGAGGTGTTGCGGAGTCCGCGGCGTCCCCGTCAGCGCCGCGGAGAGGGTCATCGTCGTCGTCAGCATCCGGGCCGACGCGTGCGGCGTGGCCAGCCGGGCGTCTAGAGAGGCTCCGAGTCTCTCTTGGCACGGCCGGGCACGGCGGCACTGCCGGCATGAATGAATCGTGCGCACCATTCATAGACAAACGCAGGCGGGGGGCGGGGTGGGTCGTGTACAGCGTAGTGTAGAGTTGTAGTAAAGCCGCCGCTACTCCACCGCCGCCACCGCCGCCACCGCAGCCGCTGCGGCGGCGGATTCAAAACAAACAAAGAAGTGGAGGGAGGCGAGGGTAGGGCGGGCGGCAGCGCTAGCGCAGTGGGGCGGGCGGAGGTCCTCGGAGACGACGGCCAGCGCCATCTAGCGGGTGGCGCGCGCGGCACGGCGGCGGCCTCCACCGGCGCGGCGGCCATGTTGTCCGCGGGGTGGGTCGGGCGGGGGCCGCGGCGCGGCCGCCATGTTGGCGCCCGCTCCCGCGCCCGGGTTTGAACTGGCAGGGGATGAAACGCTCCGGTGTGGTCGTTTGACGAACGAATTTCCCCACAGAGTTTTGGAGATGAAATGTTGTGTCGCAGGTGGTGGAGGAGGCGCGGCCGAGGACGCCCCCGAAGTACCAGGTGCGGGAGCCGCCGTACCTGCACTCGCGCTTCATGGAGCAGATGGAGGAGCGGGAGCGGAGGCGTGAGGAGGACCGGCGGCGGCTGCAGCAGGAGGAGGAGGACCGGCGCATCGCGGTGCGTAGCAGCTGTCTCACTCGCACGCACGAGGCGTGCCGGGGCGGCGCGAGAGAGCAAGCGCTAGGAGAGCAGTGGCGTTCGGAAAGAGCCACTCGCTGAGCAAGGGTCTCGGTGTCCCAGGAGCTGGAGAAGCCCCCGCCCGACGAGCTCGCCGGCTTCCGCCTGCACGCATGGGTGCTGATCCGGCCGGGCGACGGCCGCGAGGACGTCGCGGAGGCCTTCTTCGTGGAGCCGTCCACGGGGTTCCGGCACGGCGTCGACTCCCCGGGATACCACCGCGTCGAGAGCGTCTGGAACCACGTCAACTACTGGGTCAACGTGCAGGAGGACGCGATGCGGGGCGGCTCGTGCGAGGTAGGCCGAGATAGAGAGAGAGAGGGAGAGAGGGAGAGAGAGAGAGAGAGAGAGAGAGAGAGAGAGAGAGAGAGAGAGAGAGAGAGAGAGAGAGAGAGGTCCGAGAAGGCAGTACCCGGCCCTGCTGTGCTGGGCGCGCGGACGGCGCCTGCCATGCTCGGGGTAGGCAGGCCAGCGCCGCGCGGCACCGGTGTGCGGCGCGTTGCCTATCCCGACTAGCGCAGGCGCCCGGGGAGCTCGGCGCGTCCCGCCGCCTCTGCCTCTACTCTCCGCTCCCAGGGCACCGACTTCGACCTGGCCGACGTCTCCAAGTGGGAGCACCTCCTGGCCGGGGAGCCGGCCGAGTGGCGGCGCGGCGTGGACTCGGAGGTGCGGCTGGGGCTGGAGGAGGGCGGCCACGACGCGGAGGCCCTGGCCGAGAAGCACCTGGACATGCCGGCGTCCTGGGTGCCGCAGCTGGACGTGCAGCACGCCGTCTACGAGAGGCGCTACCCGGGCTGCAGCAAGACGATCCTCTACAAGAAGGCCAAGGTGGAGAAGTTCTCGCCGTACCTGAACAAGGACGGGCTGACGCGGCGCGTGACGGCGTACGCCGACTACGGCCACGCCGACCCGCTGGCCATCGCCGAGCACTACGAGAACAGGGCCGACTTCCTGTACGAGGTGCGCAAGGACGTCCCCCGAGGCGCCGCCACCGACCACTTCCGCCGCGGCCGGGACGACGCCTGCAGAGGTGCTGTGCTTCTCGGACGTTCACTCCCAGACGGACACGGCGGCGCGTGGAGTAGTCCCTGTTGTTACTCTTGGTCGCAGAGCACCAGTACCTGGTGGCGGAGAACTCGCTCGAGAGCCCCAGGAAGCTGTGGTTCTTCGACGTGGCCCGCGACGACGGGCTGCAGCACCTGGAGGTGACGGCGGACCACCTGACGGAGGCCTTCCGCCACCGGAACGACCGCCTGTACTACCGCAGGGTGCACTTCATGGAGGGGGCCGGGAGCCGGGCCGACGGCCCCGACACCGACCCCGGCACCCCGGCCGGCGGCAGGAGGCCCATCAGGGTACGGCTGCGCTCTCGAGCACAGCCCTGGCTGAGTGGTTCGAAAAAGACATTAATCAATTTCTTTTCAAGAAAATCACGGAGAAGTTTGAGCGGGACGCCGACGTGGACGCGAACCGGGACATCGCCGTGCGCGAGTTCCGACTCAGCGACAACAAGATCTTCCTCAAGTTCCACTACGGGCCGGGCAAGGTGACTGCCGCCACGAGGGAGTTCGTCAAGCCGGCCAAGGCGGACCGCGGCCGCAGGGTCAACTTCAGCGCCGACCTCATCTCCTGCTACGAGGCCGGCGGCAAGCCCATGAAGCAGGTGGAGCTTCTGCTGCTGCTGCAGGACCAGCTGGACGCCGAGGAGAGGACGCTGTACCACGTGAGGCAGATAGAGGACGAGGTAGGTGCGGGGGTGTGTCCTGTGGGGGTGCGGTGTCGGGCAGGCGACCGCCGCTGACGCACTGCTGCCGTGCCCCGCAGCTCTCCAACTTCCTGCGCATGCGGGTGGTGGAGGTGGCCATGCCGCGGCTGCAGCTGTCCCTGTTCGACGAGGAGCGCAACGAGAAGGCCAAGAAGGGCCTCCGCGAGAGGGTGAGCGACAGACTGACCGTGTGGACGGCCAGCGCGGCACCACACAAAATTTACATTCAAATTTCAAACCTTCCCGCACCCAGGAGCAGCGGCAGCTCGAGGAGGAGGCGCGCGAGGTGGAGGCCGAGGTGGACTTCCTGGCGCCCTACGTGGCCCGCCTCGGCCACCCGGACAGTCTGCCCGCCCAGCAGGCGCTGGCCACCGCCCTGGCCATGCGCGACGACTGCCTCAACGACTTCAAGCGGCAGTACGTGGCCAGGGCGCAGCGCATGCAGAACCGCTACGAGACGGTCAGTCAATTTTCATTTTTTTAGTATTCTCTTTGGAG
The DNA here is from genome assembly GCA_026979955.1 of Megalurothrips usitatus. Lineage (NCBI taxonomy): Eukaryota > Metazoa > Arthropoda > Insecta > Thysanoptera > Thripidae > Megalurothrips > Megalurothrips usitatus. The sequence goes on from CM049601.1 coordinate 11,724,220, forward strand.
TTATTTTTTAAGTTTTTGTTTTGTGTTAGAACGGTGGAAGGGGTTCTCTCTCTCTCTCTCTTTCTCTCTCTCTCTCGCTCTCTCGTTCTAATGCAAAAATTTCGTCTCCCTCTGCCACCTCAGGAGAAGGAAAGGCTGCATAAGCTGAACCGGTGGTTCGAGGAGAATCAGCAGCGGCTGACCCGCGAGCAGGAGGAGAACCACTTCGAGGAGTGCCGCAAGCTGGACCTGCTCCTGCACACGCTGCAGATCCGGCTGGAGCGGCACAGGGACCAGGCCCCCCAGCGCTACCTGGCGCTGGAGGGCTGCCTGCGGGCGGACCCCAGACTGGCAGTGCTCTACTGAGAGTGGCGAGGGGAAATGAGACACGAGTTGTTAGCATCAAGTGAACCTCTTTAATCACGTTTTAATTACAATAATACTGATGAACAGAAAGGTAAAGTTAAGACTCCCGCGGAGAGGTGGGCTGTTTCGGCATCCTCACTCCAGCAAGAGTCTTTCTCTTTGGTGGGTGAGAATCGTGTTTTGAAATCAATAACTTGTAAAAGGAACTATTCGTTTATTCCTTTGGTAGAGCTGCTATTGATGAAAATCAAATTGAGTTCTTAATGAGTTTTCCAGCAGTATACTGCCCTCCTGCACAACCCTTCCATGTCCAATATGATTTCTTATTCCTATACAAACATCACAAACTATCTGGCACTTTTAGTGCAAATTCAGACCACAGATAAATTCCTTACAGTTATCTGCAAGAAAACTAATTCTTAAATTAGTTACTTGGAGTCAAATATATCTATTCAGACTGAACACAGTCATCAATGAAAATAAAAATTTTAACAGATATGGTCATGTATTACATAAGATTCTACATAAAAAATAAATTATAATAAAGAAAAATTAAAACAGAATGTCTTAAAAACTACTCAATCATAAGGGCCCTTACACTTTGTGAAAGTACTGCAGGTGCATTGATAACAATTAAATAAATAAAAATGGTAACACAATATAACATATGAACAAAATGCATCTAAGCTGTACTTGAAGCATTAGTAATCTGACTGATTTCATCTGCCACACACCGTGCTAATTGGTCAGGCCGAAACATGGCACAGTCAAACAAGAACACTCAGGATCTCCAGTTGCATCTTATTAGGCACTTTCCCCTCATGATGAGATGAGGAGATAAATAAATTAGATATTTTTTAACTGACCAGCAGCACAACAGTTCTTAGCTGTTTTTAAACATGTACGCACTCTGAAAGCCATTTGGTACAGGGTAACTTAAAGGGAATGCAAAAACCTTGAAGGAAAAAAGTGTAGCACTTCTCTACACAAGAAAATCAGAGATCAGCAATTTTCTTTTACACAGATCAAATCAGAATATATAATAACACAACACATGGTTCTGCTATGGAAAATCAATGAAGATGACTGTAGGCGCCTTTGAACTGAATTGTAGGCCCATGCCTAAAAAACCTTGCAAAGCACTTTGAGCATACAGATACTTAGAGGAAATTTCAAGCTATGGGGAAAACACACAATGAAGTCTAATCAAAGTATGAAAATTGTAACTTTCCGAATCAGTAGGTGAAAGTCCATGACCCTGACTGACCGATGCAGCGACCTAGAAAAGAAATAATAATCTCAGTTCCTATTTTTTAATGTGATAAAAATAACAGGTGGTTAGTTCGATGGTTTTAGATAGCTCATTACTAAAGCGTTTACCTTTTATTGATGACCATGCAAGGATTCATTAACTGCCTCTACATAAAATATAAATAAAAAGCCATGCACAAGTTAAAATAAAAGTGCAAAGATTTCATTACATGGTGAGAGCTAAGGTAGCTTTCCTTAGTTTTACAGAAGCATTACTAAAGCCTAGTGGTCAAAGACTTTAATGGGAAAGATTCTTGTTCAATCTTCTGATCTGCAACAACAAACAAAAAATGCAAAAACATTTGAAAAAAATGTACAAGAGCTTGGAACTATGGCAAGGGAACTACAAAATGAAAACTAAATTAGAAAAGAGTAAACAGTGTAATTTTTTACCATTAAAAAAAAATAAAAGTGCATAATATAATAGCTAGTAAGTGCCAATAAAGCAGTTTAAAAATGTGACTTTGTGTGAATTTATCACACCAACTCATGCAAAAATAGATATGAGTGGACTTTACCTTCTTCATCAAATGTAGCTAAAGTCAGCCTATTAAGTTTGTTGCTTATGCAAGACTGTGGCATTTCCCGTCTGCTCATCATGGTTAAAGGTATTTGAGTATCTGCAGCATTAAAATATTGAATAAGCACATATGCAATGGCAGTAAATGATTACATTGCGAACCAAAATATTTACTGCAACAGGCAAAAGACCACTAACCATCACTGTCCGTTGCAGTGTCATACACTGGTCTGTCTGTCTCATCATGATAACTGGCAGATGTTGATTTTCGTTTCAGTTCCTCTACAAAAACTGATATTAAAGCGTCCATCATGATTGCCTGTAACAGAATGGATTCCAAATCAGTCAGTATTAGACTCCCAACAGTAAAGGAAAAACTACAATGTGTGGAATATTCATCTAACCTGTTTTGAGAACACTTGTAAAATTTTAGACACACGGGCACCATTTTCAACTACCATGAATTGTAGGAACAAACATGGTAAGCAATTAATATTGTTTTCCTGAGATGGTGAAGGCTTTGCAAAGTCCCATGATAGTTCTTCATATTTTAAGCCAAGCAGAACAACCTGTATAGTAAAATATAAATAAGTGTTGGTTTTATATCCTGCTCTTTTGTAAAAGAGCCATCAAAGCAATAAATAAATCTTTTATAGAAGAAGTGTCAAAGAATGTTTACTTACACATTGAATATCATCAATCACATAAACACCCTGTGAGTTGATTGCAACAAGGACAGGTATATCTTGATGAGTGATCAAAGACGTTAGTCCTCGCACAGGCTGCTCTATCTGTCCTTGAAAGAAGGCACTCCTAGAAGAAAAAAAAATCGAGTTAAGTCAGATCACACACAGAGAAAATATATATGCAGCTGACATGATATCATAAAATGAACATACCCATAATATGGCAGAGACCAGCAAAATTCCAAATACTTTCGTATCAAACGTCTATCCGACATATTATTTGGTATTCGCTTGTAGTGCTCCAATAACCGAACCTCAGGAGAGTTCTTACCACTTATAGGCAACCATGACCATGATGTTCTCCGCACATGTGCTGGCAGAAATTTGTCTTTGTGCTCTCTAAGAGAAAATAGTGATGAGTAAATATATGACAGAAGGATGGAAAGGCTAGAACTGTTTCAGCTGCTAACCTGAAGTACTGGGTTGTATGCTCTTCCGGTTTGTAAGGACCTAGCTCAATTCGAGCTTGTATTCCTCCTAGCATCAGGTAGTGGCTCATTTCACAAGGGTACCGTCCCTCTAAAATGTTGTATCTGGCTTCTTCATACAACAGTGTCAAACATTTGTGATCCCTGAGGTGAATACAAAGATTAATTGCCGTCAAACTAAATAAAAGGAAGCACGTCAATATGTAAAATGTTGATGATTTACTTGATTTTTTCTTCTTCTCGTCGAGAAAAGAACACATTCCTTTGGAAAGAAAGAATTGGCTCATCTCTTTCAATACGAGACTCAGTAACACTACAGTATTGATTTAGGAACAAAGGCCACTGCCTCCGCACTTCAAATGGTTTGTGATGTGGTTTCAGCTGAAGTTCTGTAAAATTATGTAGCAAATTTTGTTAAAAATCTTAGCGAGCAATTTTTGAAAGGGAAAAAGTAAAATGCTGGTCATAAAGAGACAAACCTAAAAGTCCAGAGCACATCCACAGTGCAAACAGTGGTCCAGCAGAAGAGGGAAGGCCTAATTCCTCTTCTTGAAAAATTGCTGTCATCAACTCAGCAGTAGTTGTACTTTCTCTATCCTCTAATTCCATATGCAGAGCCACACGTGACATTAAGTAGACACATAGAGGCGCTCCTAAAATAAGGTAAAATTATTGCACAATTAGTCAAAAAGAATCAAATCCACTGTGTTTAACTTGTTGATAGGTGTTAAAAACTTTTTCTATTACCTCGAGATCCTAGATTTGAAAATGGTTGCAGTGAGACCTTCTCCATATTAGGTTCATTGTGAACAGGATTACTATTGTCTTTTAATCCACTCATTCCCATACTGCAGTTGTCTGTTGGCACTTGACCTTTGTTTACCATATGGGCTGTTCTCTCCCTTTCCCATTCTTCTTCTCTATCTTTTTCTCTCTGTTCCCTATCCCTCTCCCTTTCTCTTTCTCTCTCCCGTTCCCTCTCTCGCTCTCTCTCCCTCTCCCTTTCTCGATCAATGGTACTAGATGACAAGTAAGTATGTTGCCACCGATCCCTTTCTGTTCTATCATGTTGAATGTGTCGATGCTGAGTGCGTTCTCTCTCTCGGTCCCACTCTGTATCCCCTAAAATACAAGAACAGTAAATTTTGTAGATAACTGTTAAATTGAAAAAATACATAATAGAATAAGATTTGTAAAGTTATCTTCCTTCAACTTACCCATTTGACCTAGTTGTGCTCGATTTCTTGCATTATCACGGTCCATTCCTTCGCCCCCCATGGAATCTCTATCTAAGGCAACATGAGCGTGTGACTTGTCTCTCTCATAGCCGGGTGGTGCATATAGTCCACCAATTTTATCGTACTGGGATTCAGAATTGATGTTATAATCTCCACGAATGTACTCATCCCTTGCTCTGTCGGATGAATAATCTCTGTGAGGTGAAGGAGAATGGAAGGAATGACAGTCTAAGGCACAAATAACAGAACATTATGAAAGACACTTTGGCTGGGTTTGATACGCACACATACTGATCGAGGTAATCTGGTGACTGCTGTGCGTATCCACGACCTCGCGAGTAATCAACAGGGATGACAGTGATGAAGCTGTGGCTGCCATCTGCCTGAGAATGGGCGTCCATTGTGATGTTCTGCGGGCCCTGGCCTCTTGCCTGGCCCGGCCCTACCACTGCTCACACACCGCTACATTGGGGACGGTTCTGGCGAAGAGAAATTGGAAATGAGACGCCGAGAATGGAGCGCAAATAAAGACAAACGGAGAGACTTCGAGCTGCAAGGGCTTTGACAACAATGAAAACAAACATGACCCCTTTACCTTAGTGATATTGCTTTCATTTTCTGATAACGCTTCCAATCACGTAATACATGTTTTGCGTGAATGAACGGCAGGTGCAGTGTTTGTGCAGAAGTAACTCGAAAGACAGAACTACAAATAGCCAATATTGAGACAAAGGACAATTTCTTTCTGCATTTTCTTCTGCTGGAAGAAAATTCACAACCATGGATCCCTTTGGCTTGGGAACGCTGATATTCAAGCAGCCAGGGTCCCGTACACTATTTTGCGTTTTTCAAGCAAAATACCTCTTTTGAATTTATAAACAGCGGGCAAATATAGTATGTAATAAGAAAACGATCATTAAAAGGTTTAAAGTGATCAAAAGTGCTTTAATTCCCGTCAAAGTAATACAGATTATTCGCAGTCGTACCAGTTATTTCCAGTGAGCTGTCTGCTGTCGTTGCGTCTGCTTTTTTGTGTTGACGTCTTGATTCTTTCATCCGCCCAAGTCCTAGTAGGCTTCCTTTTCTGTATCAAACATATTTTTCCAAACGCGAATCATGTATCATGGAGAAGAAGCTTCAAGAATATAGAACGAGAAAGAGGAGAGAGGCTTTCTTGTCATCGGCGAAAAAATCTTTTTCGTCGATAATGTTTGGAGGATCTTCGGCGTCAACTCCTTGCAGTACTCCACCAAGCTCGCCTGAAAGACGTGGAACTCTTGATGGGGCAAGTATTATAGGCTCTTTTAAATATATGTTCAGGAACAGTAGTATTAAGAACAGAAATATATGTTTCGTTTCTGTTAACATTTCTCATGTTGAGCGGTTATTTGTTTGCCATAAAGCGAAAATGGAGCAAGCCATACAAACCACCACTCCTCCATTTCAGGGCAATGAGAATACCATTGCACTTGTTACTTATCTCACATTTAATTTTATTCTTGTTACTGTGTTATTTTAGGAAGAAGTTTTGGACTCTGATGATTCAACACACCACTTGCTGGGCCCCTTTGGATGTGACAACATTGAAAATGCAGGTTCAGACGATGAGGATGAAAGTGGATGTGCATCACCACCGTGGCTGTCTATTACACTCTACGCTTTGTACACTCTACTCTGGGCCACCTTGATGGGAATAGCTGTGCAACTTGAATTTGGTGCTGTATTTTTCATTCTTTCATTGTTGGTTCTCATGTGGTTTAATACTCGCACCAAGAAAAAGAAGCATGGGGAACCTAGTGCATACTCTGTTTTTAATCCAAATTGTGAATCCATTGACGGTACATTAAAACCTGAACAGTTTGAAGCCGAATTAAGGTATGGAGCAACACATTGATCAGATGATAAAGTGCTTTCAGGATTCAGTTTCTTGCCCAGATTGAAAAGACAATGTCATGTGACAGCTCAAAGATAAAGTTCTTTTTTTTTTTAAATTGCCAAAATGGAGTAATCATTTGGTGGTGGTGTCAATACTTAAATTAGACCATATTACTTAGAGAGCATATTGTAAAGTGTTTCATGTAAATGTGAAATAATATGATGATGTAGAATTCTTATTGCTGTGAAGTGATTGGTTTTGGATGTATTAGAAGTTATCATGCATTATGTGCTACATACTACTGGTAGGAAAATCTCATCTCATTCCCTTTCATTTATTGTTTGGAGACAGTTGTAGCAATTGATGATATCATATCATACTGGCTGTGAGTAGTGTAAATCCATAAAACTCCCTCCCATTTACTTCCATTTTTTGTTTAGTCCAAAAAGAAAAGTAAAAAACTCTGAACTTCTTTGAGTGTGATTAGATACCTCTTTAGTCCTCCCCTTCTAAATGCATCTTATGTTATTTTATTTTGTCATTCTCCTCTTCCGTGATTACAACTTTGGTTAATTTGGAATATGAGTCTGATTATTATTCCACATAGAAGTAAGATTGACTGGTGTCTTTAGGAGGAGGAAGACAATTATTGTTTTTAGATGTCAATGCTCATGATTTAAAACAGTCTCATTAAATACCAATAGAGCCAATTAAGCACTTGTTGTGCCAAGCATGAATTTAGAGGAAAAGCAATGGCAAATTATTAAATAACGTTTGTAATGCCAATAAACATGTGATTTCTTCCCTCCTGTCACTGTAAGGAAAATTGCCTTAACATAGATATTGTTTAGAAATGCTGCTCTAGATAGAATGAATGGACTGTTGATTACTTGGGACTTTGGTAGATATTTAATTTGTGTAGTACTCCGGCATATGCCCACAGAAAATTATAGTGATCTGGATTTAGATTGGAAAGTCTTGACACTCGGGCGAAAGAAGAGTGTCTTACTAGAGTAGGATTGTAAAGTGGGGCTGATCGTTATAGGCTCTTTTGAGTATTGGTGTTAAAATTATGTACCATGTCAGAAAAAAATATGTGTCCTTGTGTCTTATAGAACTTGTATTTTCTGTGTAAATGTAAATGAGACTATGTCTACCATTGCATATCCAAATCTGTTTAGAATCGTGTTCTTCTTTAAGGCGCTTACTGTTGTGCAATTTTCCATGTTAAAAGAGAAGATACCTTCATTTCTAATCTTTAGATAAAAAAATTACTCATCCCTTATATGTGATCCCTCCCCCCAAAAAAGTAATTAAAAAATTGATTGTTGTGACTATCGAAAACTGATTGTGTTATAATATGTGATTGTTAGCTGAGAAAGTAATGCCAAATTCTTGTGACTGCCTTGAGGATCATTAAAGTAGTTTTAGTAGTCAAAATGATAACTACTGTGTCTTATTTCATGTCTCATTACACTCTCTATGAAAGCGCATGGAGAGCATTTCTTTCTTCAAGAGCTGAAATAAAATTCCAACATTTTATCATATTACATCACATCAAAACATTTTCAAAGCTTTTTCAAAAATCGCGATTTTAATGTATATCTGTACTTTGGCGCGCTCTACGCCGTGGCGAAAAGCAGCCACTTCCGCTAAGGGTACCACTAAGCAAAATATGAGGCACAACCCACGTCTGGGCCCGTGTCATGGTTTAAAATTTATTATTTCATTTCAAACCAGGCTACAATCACACTCGTAATTCACGAATCAGACTAGTTGTTTCCAAAACGCTCGACAGCAGTCTCCACACTGAACCGAAACACATGTCATGATTTTCAGCCCATACTCCGAGTGAAAAGACTCTGCCGAGGAGGTCGCCAGTTCATCTATATCCAAGTCGGCTGCTGTGCAACCAGCGACGTAACTGTTTGTCGCACCGTATTATTGTTATAAACGTCGGACGCGCTGCCTAAAGGTTAGTTTTATCCAACACGCTGCTTCGCACTTTAGGTGCGGTGAGACCGAACGAGTCTTTGGCCCCGTCTTGATAACGTTACCATTCAAAGGAAAGCTGAGGCAAGACGGGACATGCAGTTGCGTTTGCTAGAATCTGAAATGTCATTGCTATGAAATCAACAACAGAACAAGAATGTGACACTGGTTTGGAGCTACATGTTGTGTAGGGAGCAGATCGTGTGACGCGGTACTCGTCATTATTTTAGAATTTCCTCGGTGACTCCATCACCGATTCAGCGCGTGTGCGCCTAGCAGACGTCGATTGTTTACAAGGTCGATGCCTGCGCGATAGGTTAGAAGCGTCTCAATCGCTGTCTGTCGTAGACGCTGTTTAATCCGCGCTGGACTTCTGTTCCAAGCTGAGGTAATATTCATGACGATGACCCGATCTCGCCTTGAAAAGTATGCCATATCACGCAGTGCTCCTGCGAAAAGTCATTCCCTCGTACTTGCACGGGGATGCAAAACCGTCACTCCACACTTATACGGGCTGCCAAAACATAACAAAGCACACTGAATTTTGGTTTACTTTGTGTTTGCCTGACACAATGTACGAGGGAAACATTTTGCCCCGTAGCGTCCCCCAGTCCGGGACTGGCAATTTGTAGAACTGCATCGTATATCCCTAGAAAGTAATCATTTATTCATACCATAACAACCAACTGACATGAGCCTATTGTCTCAGTTTTATCTTCCTCTTCCACTCTTGGTGGTTTGGTGTTAGTTTTCTGTAGCTTGTAGTTGAATCTACTTTTTGCCAAGTATTTTGCTGTCTTTTTATGTAGCTCTTGTCTTTGGCAATGGTAGCTGAGACTTATAACCTTATCTTGTCTAGATTTTGATGCATGTTATTCAACAGACCTAGGGTGACATAATGTGAGTGTTGTTTCTTTGTCATTTTATTTACCTAGTTTATTTGAGATTCTCTATTGATTTTTCAACTCCTTTAAACCTTCACTATCAAATGCTGGTTCATCAACCTTCAGAAAGATGGAAGAATCAGCCTCACAATTACAATTCAGCAAAATAATTGGTGTACACACACAATCTTTACTCTTCTGCAGAACTCCAATTAATTTTCTAAAATTTCAGATTCTTCTGCAGATTCTGGTGCAAATAAATGAAGTGGCTTGGTGGCGGGGTAACAAACGGAATGCTGCCCCGAAATAATGGGCAGGCTGCATCTTCACATCAGCTGATTCGTCTGCAGGTCCGTTTTATCTTCTTGGAAAATTCAGGACCATACTTTGCAATTCTTAAAATTTTGTAATAATGCTAAGGGGACCTTCAATTTTTTTGTAGTTTTTGTTTATTAGATGTATTATTGAGATTATTTTAGTCCTTTGGATCTGGTTCCCTTCTTCAGCATGCATTCTTTAGTTTGACTGTATTTCTGTTGGTGTATCATAGCATCTCAATTTTTCATGCATATCACCAGTTTCCTGGAGAGGGCATTAGACCTCAGCCTTCTCGCTCCCAAGATGATGCCGCTGTAGGCTACATATTTCAAAGACCGCAGAGTGATTCCGACTTCCCTACACCGTATGGCAAACTACAAGGCCGATGGGCTCTTGGCGATGAATGTATTTTGGAATCGGTAAGCCTTTTAAAATACCAGGCTGAAATAATGGGAGACACCCGTAATACACACACAACAGAATCCCCAAAATCACTAGTACTAACCATTGGGAATATGGCTTTCTTATGAAAGGTGCAGGTGCTGCTTTGGTGTCACCCTTCTTTTCAAAGTGCCCTAAACATTGGGAAGAGTTGGGGTCAGGGTTATCATTTCATACCTCTTATTTTCCTTAATTTTGTTTGGTTCTGTTCTGTTTTATTTTAAAAGTGGTTTGTTTTGTAGGTTCTCTAGTCACACTGCCATTAAATTAACTTTCATGGAAATTTTCATTCCCTTCCAGCCAGGATCTGAGTCCCTAGTATTCGTAAACAATCTCTCGATATCACCACAGCACATGGGATTGGCTGCTGTGCAACACTCACAAATGGATCCCTTGGCCCAAACATCGAGAAATGGACAGGTAAGTCGCTTCATTGATATTGATGTCATGTTTCCAAACCATGCCAAGTGTTAGCTTTTTTATTTCTCCACAAACACACTTGGTATGCGGCGTAGGTGATTAGTCTGTCTGCAGATGAGTTGATACCCCATTGTCTTACTTACGCCCACTGGCAGTTCATAGTTGTCTATATTCTATTACTGCATGGAATGGCAGACATGGTTTTGCAACAAGAGTAGCTGCTGTCAGTGTAAAGTAGTTGAAGGCTAAAAATATGGTGCAGGAAAAAAAAAGCAAGCTTTTGCTGCATTGGATTTTTTAATTTGAAAACGTGTAGACGACGGTGTCATATCGGAAAGAATGGCAGTAGAGACCCGATTTCGGCCTTCATTTGTGACCACTGGGATTCTTTGCCTACCTCAAGATTTTCTGCTAGTTTCGAACGCTTTTCCCCCCCTCTCTCATGCGGGCCCACTAGCCCGCCCGCCACGGCGTTGCGATACAGGCAGTGTGGGTGCACGTGTATTGTCTGTCGTCTCTGTGCCAATGTCTCTGTTTCAATATAAAACCCGAAAAGAAAGAAACGCGTCTGGTTGCGCGTTTGAATCTCCCCACCCGTCGGGCGGTCGGACGCGCATGCGCACTTATGCGCGCTCGTCGCTAGCGGAGCGGCATTTTCAGCGTCGTCAGGTTGGCAGCCGCGGGTCGCCCCCCCCCCCCCCCCCCCCCCCCCAGCGGACCCGGACCGGCGTTCTTCCTTTGTCTGCGCGCTGGCTCTGCGCCGCGCCGCGCCGCGCTGCGTCTGCTCTGCGGCAGGCACACGGCTCAGTTCGTTCAGCTCTCGCCCGGAGTGCGCGGCCCGTGCGTGACGCAGCGACCTGTCGAGGTTTCCTGTGGAAAATGGAGTGACTATATCGTGTAACTTTGTAGATTTGAGTGCGTTGTACATAGTTTTTTTGTTTTCCGGAGTGAGTGCCGCCGCCGTGGGTTGTGTTTGTCTTTATTTTACTCGCCGTCCCCGACCGGAATACAGTGAAAAGTGTACATAGCCTGGCCCCGGAAGACGCGGCTACATTGTTTTCATTGTGTGACAGCCTGTGCGCACCGACCCTCTGTACCCTTGGATGTTAACTACGCAACACGGAACTTACCAGGATATGAAAGATATGGGACCTGATATGGTGAGTCCGCAGGCTTTCTTCGCGACGCTTCTCGCGTCGCGGCTCTCCGAAGGCCGCAAATGTTTTTGTCCGCCTTGAACACTTTGGCGAGCAACAAGTGCTCGGCCCGTCGGTTTCCCCTCGGGTTTTTCGTCTGGGCCAGATGGTGGTACTTTCGACGTGGGAGCGGCACCGCTTTCGGCCCCGCTGATCGTCGCGGGCGTCGTTTTCGGAGGCGGTGCCGGACTTAAGGACTTAAGACACCCCGGCCCGCGCGGCGGATGCCGGCGCGGGGCAGCGTCGGCGTCGTCGGCGTCGTCGTCGTCCGCCGTCCTCGGCGGCGTCGGGGGCTACGACGACGACGACGAGGGCGGCGTCAGCGGTGCTCTTGCGTCCTCCGGTGTGGCTCCCCGGGGCCCCCGCCGCAGACGGTCACGGTGGTGGTGCTGCCCTTCGCGGGGCCCGGGGCACCCACCAGTTGGCGGCGTCCTGCCGAGGGGGTGGTTCGCCCCGAGAGCTTGTGTCGCGGACACGGCAGGGGGGCGGCGGAGGGGTGCTGGGCCGCCGCACCCCCGCGGCCGGGCCCTGAGGGTGCCCGAGGGGCTCCGACTAACCTCACATCTTTTGTTCGAGGCGCCGACGCCGGCTGGCTGGCCGGCCGGCCGGCCGGCATGGGGGGAATGTCTCGCGGCGGATTCTTTGCCTCGGCCATTCGTTGTGTGTCTTTGCCGCGACTTTCCTTGGCGACTTTCCCAGGAAAAGCGACGACGACAACGTCGAGGGCCGGTCAGCGGCCGGCGGGGGGGGGGGGGGGGGGGGGGGGGGGGGGGGGGGGGGGGGGTTCTGACGGCTTCCTGGGCTTCCTCCCCAGAGCGCTCTGCACCGCACCTCACCTCACCGCTGCCGCATTGCGCGTTGGTCGCGTCCTTGTCTTACTCATGGCGAAGCTCGCGGGGGGCGGTGGGGGTGAGAAGGGGGCCGTCCCTGAAGGAGCCGCCGGGCGCACGAGGCGGCCCCGGCCAAGGACATCCGTTCATTACGGACGGCCCCTCCCCTCTTCATCGCCCGGCACTGCCGGGGCCGGGCCGGCGGGGCGGGGAGGAAGGGACGGGCGGGCTGTGTGGGTCTTGGTTGCGGGGGTGGCGGGGCGGGGCGGAGGGGTTGGGAGGAGGCAGGGCCGGCAGGGCGGCACAGAACCTGTTCCAGGCCGTGGTTTCTCGCGCCACCACCACCAGCAGTGCCTCCGGCTGGACGCCGCGGGACGGGGAGGCGGCGTAGGAGGAGGAGGACGTCGACGGCCTCGGTGACGAGGCGAGGACACGGAGACGGCGGTGTGGGGCGGCGGCGGCGGCGTCTCCGGCCACCCCGGGGGGTAGACGTCTGAAATTTCCATCAACCCCACCGGAACTGTGGAAAGGGCGTGCGGGGGTGGAGGGGCGTCCCGCCGAGGGGAGGCCCCGGCCCGCACGGCCCTGGCCGCCGCGGTACACGACGGCGGCGGTGTCGTTGTCCTCCGCGGCGCGCCCGGCCGGCGCTGTCAATGGCACCGCGCCGCCGCCGCCACACACCGCGCCCCGCCACGCCCTTCCTTGATCGATTAATGCCGATGAAAAGGCGAGTGAGCTGGCGAGTTGATGGCGGCGTTATGTTATGCGGCCCGGCTACAGCGGAGCGGCGCATCACAGCAACTTCCCAACGTGTGAATGATGCGGCAACGCCGCGCCCGGCCGTCCCGTCCCGTCCCCGCCAGACCCGGCTCCGCCCGGCTCGGCGCGGCCCGCGGGACCCGGGCGCGACCGGGCTCGCTCTCGCGCTGTGGGCCCGGCTCGCAGCCCATGTGGATGTCTTTGTTTATGGTGGCCGTGGCCAGGGCTCGGTGCGAGCTCGCCCGCCACCGTCGCCTCGCCTTCGCGGACGGCCCCCCCGGGCTCTCGCGGGGGGGGGGGGGGGGGGGGCAGGGGGTGTGGGCGGTGACAGGTCCGCGCCGTCGTCGGGGGTGCCGACGGCGAGCTACCGATGCCCCCGAGGACGGCGACGGGGGCGTTTGTTGTCTTCTGAGGAGCTGCGAGGGGGCTGCCGCTCTGGCAATGGGCTGGAGTCCCCTGTGCCCCGAGCCCTTTGCGACGGCCCTGCTCTGCATCACCCGGCGACGATGCCGCCGCCGCCAACTGTGGCGACTTCCCGCACTGGAAGTGTTCTTGTCCCGGGCCCCCTCTCGCACCGCCTGCCCGCCCGCGTCGCCGTTTCGTCCCCCCCCGGTTTTTATTCATTGCCGACTTTATGTATTCCCGGGGACGTTGGACGTCCACCGCCGCCGGCTGCTTGCTTTGGGTGTTCGTGGTTTCTTATTTTTCCCCCTTCTCCCCGCCGCCGCCGCCGCCACCACCACCACCACCACCACCACCACCCACCCCGTTCGGCCTCTCTACAAGTCGTCGTTAAAGAAGGGAAAGGGAAGCTGTTTTGTGGAGGGGAGGGAGGGGGAGAGAGGGGGTGATTTGCTCGAGTTGCCTCGTGTTTTCTGTATGGACCGAAGCCCCCCCTCCTCCTCCTCCTCCCTTGTACAAGACGTCTTCGAGACCCTCTCGCAGCTGAACACGGATCTTGTCAAATTTACGCGGTTGGGACTCTCGTGGGGGGGGGGGGGGGGCTCTTCAGTATCCCTTCTCTCTTCCCCATCTCTCCCTTCTCTCGCTCCCTCTCCCCTCTGATAGCGGCGACTGTCCTGCTCGAACGTTGCGCCTAGGCCGCGTAATTGAGGGGGGGGGGGAGACCTTTGTGCGTCCTCTGCTAGCTGCCCGCGCCTGCCCTGCCTCGCTGCTGACTGAACCGCGTCGCTGCTGGAAAATGAAAAGCGATTCTGCTTGAATAGAGAGGGAGAGAGAGAGGGGGCGGCCGCCGCGGTGAACGGCGCGTGCCGCAAGGGGGAGGGAGGGGGGTGTACCCGCACCGCGGCGCCGCGACACAGCGACACCCTTTTCGGCCTGGCGGCGCGAGCACCGAGGCAACGAGGCCGGCGGCGGCGGCGGCGGCGGCGGCTGGTGGGCTCCGGGCCGGCGTTGGCGGCCGCCCTGGCTCCCCGGCAGGTGGATCCCGGACCTCCTTGTAGGTGGTGGGGGCTGCTGCGGTCTTCTGTCCGCCGCCCGCTGGGTTTTCCGGTTTTCCCGCTGCCGCTGGCTGCGCCGTGTGTCATCGCCTTTTTCCTCCCTTGGAGGCCTCCTCGTCCTGCTTAGGTTCGGCGCGGCTGCCGCGGGCTTCTTTTTGTACTCGATAATTTCCCCTGCTTCTTCATTTGCCCCCCCCCCCCCTCACTCTCTCCCTCTCCCGGTTTACCTCTGCCGCCCCGGCCAGCACAGAGGCTTTGCTCTGCTGAGCTCAGCTATCCGTCGGGCGAAAAGCGATTTACCAAGCCACCAGGCTTCCGTGGCGTAACGCGGGGAGGTGGGGGGGCGTAGGGTCGTAAGCCGCGGCCGGCGTGACCAGGCGGGGCGCGTGCGAGATGCGGGAGTCCTTGTCGACGCCGACGGCCGTTCGTGGCGATTGATTCGGGTCAGAATCCCTCCCAGGGCGACGACGGCGACCAGGGTCTGGGTCCGGGCTCCCCGTTCCTCGTCACCCTCGCCTCGGGCATGGACGCGTGTCGCGTGCACACGTGACGGTGGCGTCTGCATCCACCCGGGTCTCCCCGGGGTCCCCCCGTCGGGGTCCCCCCTCGGGGGCTCCCCATAACGCCCCGCCCTGCGGCCCCCACAAGGGCCTCCGCAGGGCCCCGGGGCCCCGCAAGCCCGAAGCCCCCGCGCCGAAGCTGCGCAAAGCCTTTCCTGGTCGCCAGAGCCCCCCCTCTCTCTCTCTCTGTCTCTCTCTCTCTCTCTCTCTCTCTCTCTCTCTCTCTCTCTCTCTCTCTCTCTCTCTCTCTCTCTCTCTCTCTCTCTGCCGGTGCCGGCCGGCTCGGCACAGCCGGCACAGGCGGGCAGCCGGCTTGCATTCTGCACGGAGCGTCTGTGTAGTGAGTGTGAGTGTGTGTGTGTGGGTCTGGTCTGGGTTCCGTCCCGGCCGCGGCTTTGGAAGGGAGGGGGAGGCAAGTGGGAGGCCGCTCCGCTCCGCGCCGGGTCGGTAGACTTGGCAACGCGGCCCGCGCTCCGCTCCGCTCTGCTCTGCTCGGTGCCGGGCCGGGCATGAGCCTGGCTGCTGCCGCCGCCTCTCTGCCTGGCCGCCTCGGTGGCTGGCTGCCTGCCTGACTGTCCGGTCGGCTTCATCGCACGCGTATCACATCCCCGGTGCCGGTGGTGCGGGCTCCGGCTGGACGCGGCCGCGGCCGCTGCTCTCCTCTGCTCGGCCGGGCTTATCTTCGTCTCCTCCTCTCTCTCCTTCTGTCTCTGTCTCTCTCTCTCTCGCGTCGCACTCGGTAGTGCAAGTGGCACTACTTGTCGCGGACTCACTCGCTCCGCCTGACCTGTCGTCTCTGTCGCACCGGCGGGGGGCGCCTGGTAAGAGGGCGAGAGAGACAGAATGGCTTGACAAACTCCCGGCGTCATGCCTTCGTGCTCACCTCGCGAGCGTTGCTGAAACGGAGACAAAAACGAGAGGAAAAGGGAACAAATATTTGTTGCGTGAGACCTGGCGCGCAGAGACCTGGGACAGAGAGACGGAGAAAGGCGATATGAGAGAGACGGAGCGCGGGAGAGGGACAAAGAGACAGTGGTCCGGGATTACGCCCCATCTCATTGTGTCGGGGAGTTGTTGGAGAGTGGGTGGCAGAAGAAGAACAACAACAGCAGCAAGAACAAGAGTGGCCCCGCTGCTTATGCGACACGGCCGGCCCGTCACGGCGCGGCGAGGCTAGGCTTTTTGGCGCTCGCTGCCCGCCAAGTTCAAACACACACTCATGCTCGCCGTTTTGGCATCCTGGCCAAACACACACACACACACACACGCCCTGGCGCCGGCGGCGGCGCCGCGCGGAGAAAAGACGGAAAAGATGACAATATAAAACGGCGGAGGCCGGCGGCCGGATCGGCGGACGCGGTGGCGGCGGTGTTTGGCCTCGGACCCTTGGCGTCGAGGTCCACGCCGCCGCCGCCGCCGCCGCGTCTGTCCGGTCCATTCCATTTTTACCCCGCCCGCCCGTCCGTGCCCGCCCGTCCTTCGGTGAGGTCACCGCCGCCGTGGCTGGGCGGGGAGGGAGGGGCTGGGCCGCCGTGGCCGCGGAGGCAGCGGCCGCGCCGCGCCGCGCCCGTGTACACCGTCGTCAACGTGACTGCCGTCTCGCACCGGCGTGGTGGTGCTGTGCCGCTGCTGCTGCTGTCGTCCCCCCGGCCTCCTCCTCCTCCTCCTCCTACAGCATGACCTGCTCGGGCTCCCGCACGGTACACACACACACACACACACACACACACACACACACACACACACACACACACAGCATCCCGTCCCCGCCGCCGCCTCCCCCGCCCACACACGCTGCCGGTTGGCACTGCTACAGTGTACACCGCGGCACTGCCCTGCACTGCTCTGCACTGCATTGTACTGTACAAGCGTGTACAACACCGGGTTCGATTCCCACCCAAGGCGCCGCCGTTCCATTTTGTGACTCGGGAACCGTGCTGCCGTGCCGACCTGGGCTTGGTGCCGGCGTGGGAGGGTGTGTCGGAGGAGACCGGCTTACCCCGTCGATGTGTCTCTGGCCTACATTCTCTCTCTCTCTCGCTCTCTCGCTCTCGCTCGCTCTTGCTCGCTCTTGTTACCTATGGGTTTTGAAATCCTTTCGATGGACGGTGTGCATTATTTAATTGCTGTTGAAATTAATTTTTTGAATTGCCGCTGGGCTGCGGGGCGTATGCGTGTTTCCTTTCGGTCCTGGCGGTCCGCTCGGTCCATTCACCGCCGCCAGTGGGGCCGTCGTCGTCGCGCCTCTTTCTCCCTCCCTCTCTTTCTCTCTCTCTCTAGTACTATTCCCCCCCCCCCCCCCCCCTCTCGGGCAACGCGACGCTCTTTCTGCAGCACTCAATGAGTCACTGTGACTCACTGCCCTTCTCTCTCGCTCTGTCTCGGCGGCTCGGGGTCTCGCCCCCCTCCCCTCTTTCTCCCTCTCTCTCTGTCACTAGCGCGCGCTGCCACCACCACCACCGCCGCCGCCCTGCCCTCCCTTTCTCTCTCGCTCCCGTACGCCCCTCTCGCCTCGCTCCCCTCGCGTATGCAAAGTGTTTTGGGCCGCCGCCCCGTGTGACAGTGGCTCGCTAATGAATCGAAACTCGCTCACTGCGGGGCTGGTGGCGCTGCTGGCTGTACTGCGGCTCTGGGACCGCCGCGCCGCTCGGGCCGCGGGATCGAATCCCGCGCGGCGCAGAACTGTGAGTGTCTCTCTGTCGGAAGTGGCACAACTTTTCATGTTTCAGGCTCCCACCCCTCTCCCCTCCCACCCCTCTCCCCTCCCACCCCTCTCCCCTCCCACCCCGCGGCCCCCTGCGGCCTTGCCCCCCCCCCCCTCCTTGCCCCCACATGGTGGGCCTGCCTGCTCTATCCGAACACACACATTTATTTCTTTTCGCCGGCGCCGGCGAAGGTTTTCATTTGTTAGATTAAGCTTCCGTAGCAAACGCTCCACTCGATCGTTCGCTTGCTCGCCCCCCCCCCCTCTCAGAATATTTTTCTTTCCCCTTTTGTATTATATTTTCACTGGTTTAGCCGTCGAGGGGAAATGACTCTAAAAAGGAGAGAGAGAGAGGGGGGGGAGGGAGGTAGAGAGTGCGAGAGGAAGACTTGCGCGTGTGGCGGCAACTTAGTTGCAATCTGCTCAGGCTCGATAGTGGGCGGCTGCGGTGGCGGTGGTGGCGTAGGCCGGGTTCTGCTGGGCAGATAAGCGAGAATACTGAGCGGGTCCGCGCCAAACCGCGCGCCGCCGGTGTGGGGGGGGGGGGGGGCTCGTTGATACTCCCCCCCCCCCCCTCCTTGTCGGCCGGCGCCTCCTCTCGTGCGGGTGCCGGTACCCGTGCGAACCCACCGGCCGGCCAGCCAGCCAGCCAGCCAGCCAGCCAGCCAGCCAGCCAGCCAGCCAGCCACCCGGGTACCCGCGTAAGTCAGCGCAATGCTCGTCCCGGCCGCGCCGTTGCTAGGCAACGAAATGCGTCCGCGGCATGGCAGGGCCGGGCCGGACCTCCTGAGAGCCTGTGTACGAGAGAGAGAGAGAGAGAGAGAGAGAGAGAGTGTGTGTGTGTGTGTGTGTGTGTGTGTGTGTGTTTGTGTGTGTGTGTGTTTGTGTGTTTGTGTGTGTGTTTGAGAGAGAGAGAGGGAAGTCCGGCGGGGCTCGTCTGGACCGTGTGCGGTTGTTGCTGCTGCGCTGACCGGGCGGGTCTGTGGAAGGCGCCGTCACCCTCCACTCCTCGTGCAGATGCCCGCGGCTCTCGGACCTCTCCCTCGCTCTCTTATGGGGCTCCCCACTGGTGCGACGGAGACGGCTCTACGAATGCGGAGCGTGTTCGGAGTCTGCCGGCCGGCCAGTTGGTGGTGATGGTGGTGATGGTGGTGGTCCAGCCCCCCCCCCCCCCCCCCCCCCGGCCCGGGGTCCGGTGCGGTGCGGTGCGGTCGGGGGATGTGGCTGTGACGCTCTCGAAGCGGCCCGCGGCCCCACCCGGGCGGGCGGGCGTGCAGGCGGGAGTTGCGAAAATTATGCGGCGGTCCGCCGGACCCTGTGTCCCTCCCCCAAGTGTGTCGGCGCTGGCTCTGTCGCGGCGCCCCGGGCCCTGCTCGTCAGCTGACGCGGGGCACGGCAGGGCACGGCGGGGGGATGGCCTGCTCTGTGATCCGGTGTCCCCCCCCCCCCCCCCCTGCTCCACGACCCGGTCGCCGCCCTGGGGCGTAACGGAGAGACTTGTTGTCGTCACGGGCCGCGACATCGGAGATGGGCGCCCCGCACACCCTTATCGGTTTTCGTCTTATCACCTCTCCTCCCCTCCCTCTCTCCTCCCTCTCTCCTCCCCCTCCCTCTCCCTCCTCCTCCCCCCCCCCCTTTCCTCCCCCTGCCTCATCCAGGTGCCGGCCGGCCAATCCCCGCTGTGACACTCCTGATACTATACCGATATCGTTTTCATAATTAATTAATGATTATAATTTGTTGGTCACGTGCGCGTTGCAAGCGTATGGCACATATGACGTGTGTGTGTGTGGCGGGTCGGGCTATCGGCACGGCACATCTGCGCGGGAAACTCGAGGCGTGTGTGTGTGTGTGTGTGTGTGTGTGTGTGTGATATGGCAAAGAGTCATCAGGGTCATGCGCTGATTGTGCTCGATTTGTTTACAAATACTGCAGGGCAGGGCTTTGGGCTGTACAGCCGAGGCAGCAGTGAGCCCTATACTCGCACTATACTAGTACTCTACTCGTATTCTCTTGGGCCACTTTTTTCTTTTTTTTTTTGCGAACGTTGGCACGGGTCGCGCTAGCGCTTGCGGACGGACGCCCTTGTTTCTCTCGCTTAGCGTTTCTGTCCCTCTCTGTCCCTCTCTCTCTGTCCCTCTCCCTCTCTGTCCCTCTCCCTCTCTGTCCCTCTCCCTCTCTGTCTCTCCCTCTCTGTCTCTCTCCCTCTCTGTCCCTCTCCCTCTCTGTCCCTCTCCCTCTCTGTCCCTCTCCCTCTCTGTCCCTCTCCCTCTCTGTCCCTCTCCCTCCTCTCCGCACCTTCCAGCCGTGACGGTGATGGCGTTGGTGTGGTAGGGGAGCTGTTTGGTGGCGTTTTCCTCGGATGTCGGCCGTGGCGGCGGCGGCGGCGGCGGCAGCGGCAGCGGTGGATGGAAAGCAAAGTCTGGTGAAATTGGAGCCCCGCCCGTCGTCTCTTCTCGGCTGCGCCGTGTGATCGCCGCGGCCCCCTGCGCTGGCGGCGCGGCGGCACGGTGGTTGCGCAACGCGGTGCTCCGCCGCTGTCGTCGGGGTGGTGCGGGTGGCCGCTCTGCGACGACGGGGTGCCGCCGGGGCCCGGCCGGATCCTGCGGACGATTCCGAACGCGCTCTGAGCCTTCGGAGCTCCGTCTTTCTCGCACCGCTTCGCGGCGGCACGCCCGCAGCGCGTGCGAGTGAGACACAGCAGCGGAGGCAGTTGTTGGTAGTCGGCCCGCGGTCGTGGTGGTGGTGGTGGTGGTGGTGGTGGTGGTTTCGGTCGGGTGTTGCGGTCGCCGCCGGTCGGTCCCCGCCATCACGAAGGGCCCGGGCCCCGCCTGTGCAGGTGACGCCCGCGGTCACAACGCGCCTTCTCTCTGTCTCTCTCGCTCTGTCTCGCCCCCTCTTGCTGTCTCCCTCTGTCTCTCTCTCTCTCTCTGGAGACCCTCCTCGCCGACAGCTGCGCGGGCCGGTCGACCGCGGCCGTGGTATTATCATTTCATAGACTGGAAGAAAAGTTACTAGAGATCAGAATAAAAGTTTTCCAAAAATCAAATCAAGTCTGGAACGCTTAAAACAATAAAATGTGAATTGTGACGATGGTGAGCAGGTCATTACTTACATTATTTTTTTTTGTAAAACGGTTACGTGGGTGGATAAGCGTCTGCCGTAACAGAAGCGGCCCCCCTTGTCGCCGGCTGTCCGCCCGTTTTGTCGCGGGTTCGGCATTCGGACCACGCGCCTTGCCGCCACCCCTTCCGCCCCTTCGCACCCCCCCCCCCTCCCCACGGCGGGGCGACCACTCACAGTGACTGGACGCGGGCCGGACCGGGCGCCCCCCCCCCCATTGTCTGTGTGTGTGTGTGTGTGTGTGTGTGTGTGTCTCGCTCGTTTGGGCCGCGGCTGGCCCCCGGCGGCCCCCGTCGCCACCGTGTCTGCCGGTGGCAGCCCGTCGTCGCCGCCGCCCGCCGCCGGGGGGCCCTGCAGTTATGTAAGGGCGACAACATAACCTTCGGCTAACTCCCCCGCGCGCGCTGTGTTCTCCTCCTCCCCCTCCTCCCCCTCCTCCCCCCCCTCCTCCCCCTCCTCCCCCCCTCCTCCCCCTCCTCCCCCTCCTCCCCCTCCTCCCCTCCTCCCCCTCCTCCCCCTCCCTCCCCCTCCTCCCCCTCCTCCCATCTCCGTCACCGTCACCGTGTTTATTGTGCCGTATTCCTCCCTCCTCTGCCGAAATAATTACAAACGGCTGTTGCGCAACGCGGCCGCGGCGCCGCCGCCGTCTTTGCGGGGGGTTGAAGGGGTGCCGCTGCCTGGCCGGGCCGGGCGCGCAGCTGTTGCTGTATTCTTGTCGTGTTTTCGCATGAGGTGCTGCTGCTGCTGGGGGCCGTGCGGTGCGGTGCGGTGCGGTCCCGGGAGTGCCCCCCTCCCCCCCCCCCCCACACACACCGATATTGCGGCCCCGGATATCGGGTTGGACACACACACACACACACACACACACACACGCACGCACGCAGATACAGGGGGGAGGGTTTCGTTGACGCGCTAGGAGAGGACGTGCTCAGGGATGGTCTCTGCCTCTACTGGCCCTGCGGATATGCGAGTCCGCCCCGACAAACTCGCAATTTTTACAGTTTTCTATTTATTTCCCTAACCCCCCTTTTTTGTCTATTCCTACGAGTGGCCGTGTAGACATACTGGGCACGTTCCTCCCGGCGGGCCTTAGCGGATAGGGAGGCTAATTTGATTTTGATATCGTTTGAATTGAGTTCAATTTTTCTTTCGTTGCTGTTCTGTTGGAGTGGGGGTCGCCGAGCCACGCGGCCCGTTGCTAGGGGTGGGTGTGGGTGGGTGGGTGGCACTGCGTCGTGAACTCGGGCCGCCTCGTAAGGACGACACCCTCCCGTACGCCCTCGCTCACGCCCTCTCTGCCTCCCTCCCTCCCTCTCTCCCTCCCTCCCTCTCTCTCTCCCCTCTCTCTCTCTCTCTCTCCCTCCCTCCCTCCCTCCCTCCCTCCCTCCCTCCCTCCCTCCCTCTCTCTCTGCCTCCCTCCCTCCCTCCGCTGTGGTGACCGCGCGGCGTAGAAGTCTTCTTTCTTCTTTTCTTTTTCCCCCCCTTTCTCCCCCGATGACGCTGCTGTGAACGAGGCAGGAGGGCGTTGCGAGGGCCGGCCGGCCGGGCCCTTGTATACGCTATACGCACTTGGCCGCAGGCTTGGCTCCTTGACCCCTCCCCCCTACTCCCCTCCCCCCTAGTCCCCTACCCCCTAGTCCCCTCCCCCCTACTCCCCTCCCCCTACTCCCCTCCCCCCTACTCCCCTCCCCCTTCTCCCCTCCCCCCTACTCCCCTCCCCCCTACTCCCCTCCCCCCTACTCCCCTCCCCCCTACTCCCCCTCCCCCTTCTCCCCCCCTTCTCCCCCCCCCCTTCTCCCCCCCCCCTTCTCCCCCCCCCCCCCCCCTACTCTCCTCCCCCCTTTCCACCCCCGTCGTACGTCTCGCTGTCGATGGGCTGGCCTGCTTGCCGGTGGTGGTGTTGGGAGGTGCACTGCTGCGCGCGTGGCCCAGTCTGCATGTTGGCCGGCACCCCCCCCCCCCCCGCCCCTAAGATGGGCACAAAACTTTGCGCCGTCGTCGTCCACGCTCCCCCCCCCCCCCCCCCCCCCCGGTTTGCGTGTCGCACCTGCGCGGCCGCTTCCCAGTAGTGCCCTGTTTAGTGACCCCCCGTGAGGGCAGCGCCCCCTACCACCCCCTCTCAGCTGCTGGGCTGGCCGCCGTCATGCCCGGCCGCTTTATGGTCGTCGTCGGGGTCCTTTACGGGCCATCGGCGACTTGCTTGTGGAGTCTCTCTCTCTCTCTCTCTCCCCCCCCCCCCCCCCTCTCTCTCTCCTGCCCAGTTCGTCGTCCTGGATAGCGCGCCCTGCTGCTGCCGTTGTTGGCGCCGCCACGAGCTTGGATAGGCCAGAGGCCAGAGTTGTTCTTGTTGTCTCGGTGAACAGCATTATAATCGAGTCCGGCTCCGCCGTTTCGTATGTCGCCTCCCCCCCCCCCCCCCCCCCCGATGACCGCCGCCCCCTCCCGCCCCCTCCCGCCCCCTGCTCTCCCCACCCCTCCACTGCCGTGTCATCGCCCCCTCGGCGCGCTCGGGCGGTGGCGTCGGCCGCACCGAAGCCTTCACACCCCGCGGGCCACCCTAGGCTAGGCCACCCCCGAGTGCCCCTCCCTCCCCCACTTCTGACTGACCTCTGCCGCAACTGCACTTGAGTAATTCGCGCAATTTGGGGGCGTAATGCAGTAGATGTTGACGCTTATGAGTTTGCGCTCCCCTCCCCCCCTCCTCCGGATCCCCTTCTTCATGCCATTGACGTTGATGAAGACTACGCAGTGCACAAGAGGGGTGTGTTTGGGGGGGGGGGAGCGGGGCTTCATGCAGGGGCGTGTCCGCTGTGCAGAAGGGGGGGAGGGGGGTGTCTCGGCGAGGTTCCCTAGCGGCGGCACTACTGGTGGGAGAGAGAGAGAGAGAGAGAGAGAGAGAGAGAGAGAGAGAGAGAGAGAGAGAGAGACCGCGCATGGTGATATTGGGACGGGCGGCCGGCCGGTCTCCAGGGGGGGTCCGGCTCCCGGAGACGTATGGAATCATCGGGAATCGGCCGCCGCCGCCGCCGTGCCGCCCGGAGCTGGTTTTGTGGCCCCGGAAGGTCCGGAGATGGGACCGGTCCCTGGCGGCCGGGAGCCGGGCAGGCGCCCGTGGCGGGAGTTTTTGAATATTTGAAGTGGCCCTTGTGGGGCGTCGTGTGTTCGTATCGGGGAGAAAGGGGTGCGAGAGAGAGAGAGAGAGGGAGGGAGGAAGACGCACGTGGCAGGGAAGGAGCAATAGGAACAGGTGCAGCTGTGTGTGTGTGTGTGTGTGTGTGTGTGTGTGTCGGACGTCCTTGCCTTTCGCATCACATGTAATCAAATATGAAGCCGCACCGCACGGGGGCAGGCAGGCAGGGAGAGGGTCGCTCCGTGCTGCGGTGCTGTGCGGCATGGGACTCTGGACTGTCACGCTTATTTTCGGGAGGGAGAGAAGGAGGAGAGGACGAGGCGGAGTGAGAGGGGGAGGAGGCGGAGGAGGGGGAGGAGGAGGGGGGAGGGGGAGGGGGAGGGGCGGACCACGGCGAATGTCATGTCGTGCTCTGCTGGTCGCACCTGGGTCGCTTGCTGGCTGGTTGGCTGGCGTCGGCGCATGTCGCCAGGAAGGGGACTTGACAAGTGTGTGTCTGTGTGTGTGTGTGTGTGTGTGTGTGTGTCGTTACGTACGGGCTCTACCACCACCACCACCACCACCGTTGTCGCTTTTGCGATGTGTTGGTCGAATCCTCTTTTGCGGACCCGGGTTCGAATACTCCGCCCGGTGTGACGTGTATATATTTTTTTTTTCGTGAGTGACTGACGCGGCGCGGGCAGGTCGTGCCTTTTGTGTTTGCTCAATTCACACGGCCATCGGTGACGGACACGTCGGCAGCGGCGGCGGCCGGGTCGGTAATTGGAATCGACTTCCCCCCCCCCCCCCTTCTCTCCCTTCTCTCTCACTCTGATGGGGCTCCCGAGATGCATCCCCCCGGACCGGCGGCGGCAGGGGGGCGTGGCCGACGTGTCGCCTCTGCGGGGGGTGGTTGCGGACGGGCGCCCAGTTTTCTATCGTTTTGCCGGCGGCGCGGTCCTGTGGGTCTCTGTTTGCGGACCGGGTCCTGGCGCGGAATGCCGGATGAGGTCCCCTCCACGGTCCCCGAAGGTCTCCGCCGACGGTGCCAGGTAGGTCGGCGGACGTGCGCGCGGTGCCGAGCAGCGATCGGATTGGCTTCGAGGGGGGGAGCGGGGCACCCGATGAGCGAGGCGCCGCCGGGGGGGCCCTCCATGGGGGCGAGAGCGGCGGCAGCAGCAGCAGCAGCAGCAGCAGGCAGTAGCGGCGTCGACCTAAACCTGACCTCCCCCCCGGCGCGCTGCAGTGTGGGGCTGAGGGCCCCGGCTGCCGGCCGGAGGGGAGGGGAGGGAAGGGGGGCGCCGGGGGGCGGAGGTCTATGCCCTGGCAGCGGCGCACGCCCCCGCCGAGTCCCCTCCACAGGCTGCCGCCGGCCCGGGCCGCCGGCGCCCCCGCTGATGCCACCCCCAGCCCGCACCCACCGCATCTCTCTCTCTCTGTCTCTCTCACCCTTGCTCTCTCTCTCGCTCTTGCTCTCTCTCTCTCTCTCTCGCTTTCCTCTCTCTCCCTCCCTCCCTCTCTCTCTCTCTCTCTCTCTCTCTCTCTCTCTCTCTCTCTCTCTCTCTCTCTC
Source organism: Megalurothrips usitatus (assembly GCA_026979955.1). Classification (NCBI taxonomy): domain Eukaryota; kingdom Metazoa; phylum Arthropoda; class Insecta; order Thysanoptera; family Thripidae; genus Megalurothrips; species Megalurothrips usitatus. The sequence continues at coordinate 11,750,050 of CM049601.1, forward strand.
TCTCTCTCTCTCTCTCTCTCGGTCTTTCTCCCTCCGGCGCGCACGGGGCGCCGTCTACCCCGAATCTCTAACCCTCATACACGGCTCCGCCGCCACTGGCCTTGCTGGGTCGCGGGTTCAATCCCCGGTAGATCCGAAAGGGCACTCGACGCCCGGCCGCCGCACCAGACCGAGCCCGGCACCCCCCTCCCTCCCTCCCCGGCCCGTGCCCGCACCCTGCCCTTGGAAGTCCGGCGGGGTGGGCCCGCAGGCCGCCCGCCCGCAGCCCCGCGGCACTGCTGGTACCGCCGCCCCCCCCCCTCCCCCCTTTCCCCGGTCTCGTCCCGCCCCTGCTCGATCGATGGCCAAGGTTATTCGGAATGTGATATGCATGGAGATCCCAGCGTAATCGGCCGACGTTGTGGCTGAGCAGGGAGGGAGAGAGTGAGAGGAGGGTGTGAGGGAGAGGGCAACGCCTCGCCTCGCCCCGCCGCGCGCCGCCCGCCTGCCTGCCTGCCTGCCTGGCTTCTAAAGCGCCGCTGACGGGCGACAGATTTTAACAACCTTGGCAGCGGGTGGCGAGGGGCGGCCGGCTGGTGGAGGAGGTGCAGGGCCGACTGCGGGCGCCTGCGAGCATCGGGGTAGGCCAGCCCGCACGACACGAGTGCGGCGCGCGGCCCGGGACTGCCTACCTGCCGGGCGGGCGCCGTGCCTGCCAGGCACTGTGCTCTGTCTCTGTCGCACTCCGGCTCCGCCGGCCGGCCCCGTCGCACCGCCGGTTACCTGTTGTTGCGTGGCGGCGGCGCCGTGCCTCCTCGCCTGTGACCGGACGGTCTTGTTCCTGGCGGGCGCGCACGGCGCGGCGGTCTAGGCCGCGCGCGGTTACACAACGCTGCCGTGGCGCCCTGTGGGCCCCCGCGGCGTGACGGCCGAGGGGGGCACGTGAGGGGATGAGGGACAGGCGGAGGAGGGTCCAGAGGGTCCAGAGGGTCCAGAGGGTCGTCCGGAGGGAGGGAGGGAGGGAGGGAGGGAGAGATTGAACCTCCCACGCGCCGCCCCCGCGCAGCAGTTGTAGGGGTTGTGTAACGACGGACCATCTCCGCCTCGCCTCCTAAAGGGCACAGAAGGTGCCCGTCTGCAAGCGGGCGGGAAAAGATGGCGTGGCTCAAAAGGTAAAATGTAAGAAAAACGGGGCCTTTTTTTTTACTAGACATTATTTTTCCGTTTGAAAATTCTGTTTTTTTTTTTAATGTTTCTGGTTTTTTTTGTACGGGCGGGAGGCGCGTGTGTGGTGTGAAGTGACGTAGTGGTGACCCCGTTCGCGGCGGCGTGTATACCCGGGGAGGCGCCCCCGCATCGAGGGGGTTGCTACAGCAGACACTGTGTGTGTAGGTGTGTGTAGGTGTGTGTGTATGTATGTGTGGGCGCCCTGCGCTTGGTTTATGTAATGCGGCTCCGATCTATATGTAGCATGAGTTCGATCGCCGCCGCTGGCGAGCCCTCCTCTCCGCGAGGGGCCGCTGCGCCGCCGCATCTTGTTGTAGATTTTTATTTTCCTCTCTCTCCCTCCCCCTTTCCTCCTTCCTTCCCTCCTTCTCTCCCTCCCTCCCTCCCCTCTTTATTTCGATTGTGGCGCGCGTGTGTCGCTGGCCGGCCGGCCCTCGGCGGGGTTTGCTTTTGCAGAGACTGCGACAAGCAATTACACCAACCGGAGCCCCCGGCCCAGGTCCTGGGGGCGCCGTCGGGCCGGTGGCGGGGCCCGGGGGGGGGGGGGGGGGGGGGCTGAAATTAGTGAGATTGACGAGGGGGCTGCAGATGCCTCCCAGCGGTGGGGCTGGATATCTGCACGCTGCCGGAGATGGGCGACTCTCTCTCTCTTGCTCTCTATTTTGCGCTCTCTCTCGCTCTCTCTTTCTTTCTCCTCTCTCTCTTTCTCTTTCTCTCTCACTCTTTTGCTGTCACCCTCACTTTTGCTGTCGCTCTCTATTTGCTCTCTCTCTCTCCCCCCCCCCTCTCTCTCTCTCTCTCTCTCTCTCTCTCTCTCTCTCTCTCTCTCTCGGCTGAGGGCGGGCCCGGGCGGTGGCCCCTGGGGACACTTAGTGCGCGTTACCCGGGGGCGGACACTTGTTGATGTCGGCCGGGGCCTCCCTCCCCTCCCCGCTGCTGCTGCTGCTGCTGCTGCTGCTGCTGCTGCTGCTACGGTACGGCGGCGGCCCGGCCGGCACGGTCCGTGTGTCGCGAGGAACGGCAGGAGGTCCGCGGCGGCGGCGGTGGAAAAGAGTTGTGTGGGTGACCAGGTCGGCGGGGACGTGCCTTACGGGCCGGACGGCGGCAGCGGCGGCAGCCCCCGGAGGGTTCCGGCGAGGCGGAGCGGCAACGCCGCGGTGCCGGCCGGCGGGCGGGGCGCGGAGGACGGGAAGGTTCCCCCCCCCCCCCTCCCTCTCCTCCCGGTCTGGGGCGCAGCAGGGCGGCGCGGCGGCGTCGCCGGGGCCGCCGTCGGCACGCCGCCGTCGGGGCGCTGTGGTGTCGCGGTGCGCTGCGTCGCCAAATCGCTTTCATTCCGAGAGGGATTCGGGTGGGATTGCGGCAGTCAGCCAGGAGCAGGGGAGCGAGCGTGGCGACGCGGCGCGGGGGCGGCGGGGGCTCTGCGGCTGTGGGCCCCGGAGCAGGCCCCGGCTGCAGCTGTCGCCCTGCAAGTCGAGAAGGAGGAGGAGATGGCGGCGGCGGCGGTGTTTGTTTACCCCGGCGGGGAAGGGTTCCAACAAGTTGTCGGCCTGCTGCTGCCGCCACCACCACCCCGCGCCCCGCGACCCCTCATCACCCAGTGCCTCTGCAGCGCAGCAGCAGCAGCAGCGGCCAGGTTGTGGGAGAGTCGGCAGCTCTCGGGCAAACACACTGCCTGACTGCCTGCCTGCCTGCCTGCCTGTACAGTATTTGTTTGCTCGCTCACGGCGAGGCGATTGTCAAACACACCGCCGCCCTCGACACGATCGGAAGTGGAGTTTCGGCACCGCCGCTGCCGTCGCGGCCGCACCACCACCGCCTTCCCCCCCCCCCCTCTCTCTCTCTCTCTCTCTCTCTCTCTCTCTCTCTCTCTCTCTCTCCGCTTGGAACGTTCTCACGTCCTCGGTGCCTTATGGCGAGCTCCCTTCCCCCCCCCCCTCTCTCTCTCTCTGACCCACCGCCCTCCACAACGGTCATACGAGTCGATTGGAGGGCTTTTCTATTGTCTTAATGAGCGGGGCCGCCGCCGACGATGGTGGCGGTGGACAACCCGTATTCTTCTTTCCCCTCTGCCGTCTCGCTCACCCACACGGTGTACGTGACTGTCGGTCTCTCTCCCGGCCCACACGGGTGAGGGTGACCATCACGCGACGCACAACTGCGTGCTGGTTGGGGGGGGGGGGGGGAGGGGGCTGGTTGGGCGCTCAGAGTTACAGCCGCGGGGGGTCCGCCCGGCCCGACCCCCGTCGCACACCGCGTCCTCCTCCTCGTCGTCGGTGGTGTGTGTGAGGAGTGACGTTGTCGGTTCTGGACCTCCTCCTGAACGGCGACGGCGAGGTGATGCGGTGAGACGGGAGACGCGCCGAGCTGACGCGGGCCCTGGAGTCCTGGAGCCCTGGAGCCCTGGAGCCCTGGAGCGGCGTGCGGCCGGGCGGCGGTGACCGGTGACGTCGTGCCCGTGTCGGTTCGCATGCACGCGTCAGCCGGAGCGCCTGTCCGCCAGCCATCCGAGACGGGCGGGCCGTCGCGGTGGTGCAGCCTCGCCGCGTCTCCTCCGGCTCCGCCCCGGCCCGCCGCCGCCGCCGCCGCCGCCGCCGCCGCCGCCGCCGCGCCAGCCAGCCAAGGCGAAGGCGAGCAGGACGCTTTCTCACCGCCCAGAGTCCCGAAGGCCTGACCCGACCCGCAGAAAGTGCGCCGCGCCCGCCGCCTGCGGTACAGTACCGACCGGAGACTTACACAAGGAATACGGTTCACTCTACATTTTACAAAACATTTAAAAAAATGGGTATTTTTCTGTTCATTTTTTAAAATTTTAGTCGGATGTAATAATAATGTTTTCCTTTGGATTTTTTTCCCTCTTTATGAATTTATTTTTCATGTCGTAGCTCGGACGGATGCCGTTTTTTTTCTGTTCTTGTTCTGGTGGCGGCCGCTGCTGCCGGGTGCCCGTCACGGTTGCTTGAAAGGCGTGCCGCGGCGGCACATCCTACGTACTAGCGCCGGCACTGGTGTAGCAGGGGCTGGTGCTGTTTGCTACCGGTGCGGAGCATGTGTACCCGACTGAACCACCGCCCGCTTTACGGGCCGCCCCCGTATCCTCTCTCTCTCTCTCTCTCTCTCTCTCTCTCTCTCTCTCTCTCTCTCTCTCTCTCTCTCTCTCTCTCTCTCTCTCTCTCTCTCTCTCTCTCTCTCTCTCTCTCTCTCTCTCGCTCTCTCGCTCTCGGGCGCTTGCCCTCTTGCTCTCCGCCGCTCGCCCCGCCCGGAGAGGAAGAGAGATCCGTCCTTGGCGGCGTCTCTCCGTCCGGGGCAGCAGCAGCGGCGGCGGCTGCGGCGGCGGCGCCTGCGTTTTCCCATGTTACACGGCTGCGGCGGCGGCGGCGTGAGGGCCGGACCCGGTCTCGTTGTGCGTGGGCAGGGAGGGGCAGGGCGGGGCGGGGCCGGCGGCCTCTGCCGTGCAGCCCGGAGGTCCGCGCCGTCCGCCTGGCCCCCATGCGGCGTCGCTCGCTCGGGGCTTATCGGTGTACGTACCGAGTCGAGCCTCCTAACCTAACCTTAGCCCCCCCCACCTTCCCCTGAGCGATACGGGGACCGTGCGGCGGTGGCGGCGGCGGCTTCGCGGGGGGCCTCTGCGGGCGCCGCACGGTGTGTCATGATGCTTTTAGCCGCGGGGGGGCGTGTGTGTGTGTGTGTGTGTGTGTGTGTGTGTGTTGTGCATACGGGGAGTGGTTCCGTTGTTGCTCTCTTTGTCTCTCTCGCTGTGTCTCCTGGATGCACACACACACACCTCTTTGAGGCCCCCCCCCCCCTTTCCTTGTACCCCTGCTGACAGTGGAAGAACGTCGCACGACGGAACCTTTCTGTGTGTGTGTGTGTGTGTGTGTGTGTGTGTGTGTGTGTGTAACCTGACGGGGGCTTGGACATCGATCCGTATTTATTCTGGGTCTCTCCCTCTCGCTCTCTCTGTCTCTCCCTTCACACGCCTCCTCCTCGGCTGAGGTGGCGATGCCTTGCACTATACCATGTTCATTTTAGGAAGAGCCTCAAAGCAGAAGCTGGTGCAGCAACTGCGCAACACCGACGGCACAATAGGCAGTGCCGCGGGCGACGGTCCGCACACATGTTTCGTTCCGGCAGGGGCGTCGATCTTGGGTAGTGGAGGGCGTTGGTGAAATTTTGAACTACTTCAAATATCGACGCGGGGCATCATGTTCGACTTTACCAATAACCTGTCCAAATTTCAAACGATTATCTCCAAAATTACGGCCTAAACGGCCAAAAATATATTAGCATAGACCACAAATTCTCCGGGCGTAACTTGAAATTCTGCTCTGAACACGTTAATGTAAGGAACTCAATTGAAATTCGGGCGGAAATTTGATCGTATGTGCTGATTTAAAGGTCTCCAGTAGACACTCATTAAAGCGTGAAGGCAGCCGCCCATTGACACATGCGAAGCCCGACCGGAGCTGACTCGGGTCTCCTCCCCCTCCTCTTCTTGGCGTCCATAGCTACCGCAGCAACACCGTGGCTCTTCCTAAAATGAACATGGTATAGGTCAGGCAGGCGGCGGGCCCCCGTCGGGGTGCCGTGAAGCTCGGGGGGGCCCACCGATGGTAATTGGTGACTGTGTGTGTGTGTGCACGTGTGACTGTGTGTGTGTGTGTGAGCGGGGTCCGCGGCGGGAGAGGAGAAGGGAGGGGCGGCGGTGCCGCGGTTGTTTCAAGGTCGGGCTCATGGCAGAGTTGAATGCCCAGACGGGCCGGCCGGCCCGAGGCGGAGAGTCGGAGAGTCGAGGGGGCCGGGCCCAGCCGGGCTCGTCGCCCATCCACTCCCCGGCGCGGATCGGAGCCGCGTCTGGTCTACCCATAAAGATGCAAAGCCGCCCCCCCCCCTCCTGCTCGCCAAAAAAATACATAGATATGACATTGATATACGCTTTTTTGTTGACATATTATTTCAGTCAGTTTTTTTTTCTCGGGGAAAAAGCAGATTTTTAATGAGTTGAGTTTCATTAAAAGAGCGCTGGTCGGAATGTTCGTACAGTACTGTGGCGGCCGCGTCTTGATTCTGATGTGTGTGTGTGTGTGTGTGTGGGGGGGGGGGGAGCTACGTTAGAGGTGGGAAGGGGAGGGGGGGGGGTCGAACGGAGGGGCGATGTGCTGCGTGGGAGTTGGGGGCCGGGTCGGGTACAGTGGGCGTTGCGGCGGGGCGCTGTGCCGCCGCCAGAGGTTTCTGTATTACTGACTGGTACGCGCTGTTCTCTCTCTGTCTCTCTGTCTGTCTCTCTCTCTCTCTCTCTCTCTCTCTCTCTCTCTCTCTCTCCGCAGTGTGTGTGTGTGTGTGTCTCCAGAGCGCGGCGTGGTGCGGTGGCGTCGTGGAAAGCGCTTGCTTCGGACGGAGAGCCCGCAGCCCATTCGTACGCGGCGCCGCGGCGCCGCCGCTCTGCGAGGTGCAGGACCCCCCGCCGGGCAGAGAGCCTGCCGGGCGCCGGGCCGGGCGAGTCCTGTGGGTGCGACAAGGATCGCTGCCGAGGACGAGAGAGAGAGAGAGAGAGAGAGAGAGAGAGAGAGAGAGAGAGAGAGAGAGAGAGAGAGAGAGAGAGAGAGAGAGAGAGAGAGAGAGAGAGAGAGAGAGAGAGAGCGAGCGAGCGCCTCTGCCTCCCGGCGCGGCGGCGGCACGGACGGGCCCGAGTACATTGTCCCTGGTTGTGGACAGTGAACTAGTGATGTAGCTGCCAAGGTCAACCCCCCTCCTCCTCCTCCTCCTCCTTCTTTTCCTCTCTCTCTCCCTCTCTCCGCATGAGAAGACCTGGCGGACGCGTGTGGTGGGGGAGTGAGAGAGGGAAGGAGGGGGGGGGGGAGGCATCGCGGCTCCCCCCCCCCCTTTCCTTTACTCCTTTCGCCGGCGACCGCGGCGCGGGACGGTATGGAGGGGGCTCCCTTCGTCTCCTCTGGGCGCCCCGCGGCCCCCGCGGCCCCCTGTGAGCCGGCCCCGGCGGCGGCGGCTCCTGCAGGCAGCCGAGGGCCCCGGCGCTGCTGGTGACGGGGACCTTTTGAGCAGGTTGCGTCCGTCTCGGCGCTGCCAGGGCTGCCCTGGCGTTGCGCAACGGACAGGCCACTGACACGCACGCACGCACGCGCGCACCCCGCGCTCGGTGAGCGAAGTACGTTCTCTCGCGGAGCGGCGTCTCGTTGACGTTCATGTGCCAGCGCGCGTCGTCGCCTTTCCCGATTTTCCGTTTACAGGGGGAAAAAAAATAAAAACGAAATAAAAACACTTGTTGCTCTGTGTAGTGTGTGACGCGAGTGGGGTCTGCGTCTTGTCTATTTCGGTGGTGAGGAGAGAGAGAGCGGCGCGAAGCAATTCTAGCGGATGTGATAACTGCGGCCCGTGTGTGTGCGTGTGTGTGTGTGTGTGTGCGCGCGTGTGTGTGTGGTTGTGGTGGACTTGCGACCTGACTAATGCGGTGCCGCTCTCGCTCGCACGCGTCCACCACCACCACCTCCTCCTCCTCCTCCTCCTCCTCCTCCTCCTCCTCCTCCTCCTCCTCCTCCTCCTCCTCCTCCTCCTCCTCCTCCTCCTCCTCCCTCCTCCTCCTCCTCCTCCTCCTCCTCCTCCTCCTCCTCCTCCTCCTCCTCCTCCTCCTCCTCCTCCTCCTCCTCCTCCTCCTCCTCCTCCTCCTCCTCCTCCTCCTCCTCCTCCTCCTCCTCCCATCTAGTGTTGTAGTGTGCTGATGGTACGTGGTGTAAGTACGATCAGGCGGGTGGGTGGGCAGGTGCCCCCCCCCCCCCCCCACAATGCTCTGTGCCTGCACTCGTAATGACTGGCGGCTGCTGTTGTGGGAAAAATGTGGCGCGCTATGCGGACTTGGCTGTGTGTGTGTGTGAGAGAGGGGCCCCGCGGGCGGTGGGGAACTTTTGCTCGCCACACCGGCTGATAAAAGGAACAGGCTTTGCGTCGTCGTGTGTGTGTGTGTGTGTGTGTGTGTGTGTGTGTCGTAGTGTACACACACACACAGCAGGCCACCGCTGCTTCTCTGGACGGAGCCACCACACCATGTCTTTGTGGTGGGCGGTTTTCCTGTGTGCACGTCACGACGACGACGATCTCAAACTCGGTCGAAAAAAAAACAACAGTTCTATTAAAAAAAATAACCGTATTAGTATTTGCTCAATTGAGACGAAAATGAGAAACAAAATTGGTAACATGCCGTACGTAAATGATGAGGGACGATTTTTTTTGTACTAACTGCAGAAGTTGGAGGGAAATGGGGGAAAGATATGAAAAGTAAAGCTGATGGTACGGTCGATCTGCCGCACGCACCCTCACCACTACCACCACCACGGAGGCCGAAACTGGGGCATAAATGTGAAGAGAGGAATGTCGACGAGAGTGAAGATTTGGGTGTGAATAGCGTGGCAGTGGATTGCAGTCAGTGCGCTGTGTGGCGCGGTACGGTAACGGACATGCCGTGCCTTCCACACGACGGGAGCAAGAGCGACAGACGTGGCGAGAGAGAGAGAGAGAAAGAGAGTGTGTGTATGGTGTCGCGTACTCGGTGGTGCTCTCCCGCGCACTTAGTATTGAAGCGCTGCTGCTGCTGCTGCTGCTGCTTGGCGAGAACTCATAAAACTGAAACCCTCTTTCCGCTAAGTAGCGTGTGTGTGCGCGCGGTGTCGCGTGCCGCGCCCGTGTCAGAGAGAGACAGAGAGAGAGAGAGAGAGAGAGAGGGAGGATCGAAACGCGATGAATAAGTGAGGGCCGAGGAGGCGGCGCGGCCTCCTGGCCTGCTCCCCTTCTGCCGGTCCCGCAGCGTGGGCGCGCCCCGCCCTAGAGCCGCCCTTCACTGTATTTTCTCTTTTTCTCTCTCTCTCGCCCTGCCACCCCCGCCCCGTCTCTCTCCCTCCCCCCCCCCCCTCGTTGTGTCGTCCTCGTTATGGCCTCTCTCTCTCTCTCCCTCCAGCCCTCTAACCACCTGATTCTCACCCCCTCTCGGCGACCCCTTTTATATTTATTTTTGTGTCCGTCGGTCGGAGTTGTACTCGCGTGTGATTGGGTTTCGGCGCGTGGTGCTGTCTCTCTCGGTCTCACTCTCCCCCCCCCCTCTCTCTCTCGGTCTCACTCCCCCCCCACCCTCTCTCTCGGTCTTACTCCCCCCCCCTCTCTCTCGGTCTCACTCCCCCCCCTCTCTCGGTCTCACTCCCCCCCCCTCTCTCTCTCTCTCTCTCTCTTCTCTCTCTCTCTCTCTCTCTCTCTCTCTCTCTCTCTCTCTCTCTCTCTGTGCTTTTGCCTCGCTGCTGCGTGACGAGTTTCTGTGTATTAATTTCGCTCTCCCTCTTGTTTCAGATCGCGCCGTCCGCCAAGAAACTGTGGGGCGTGGAGGAGCAAAAAGATGAAACGAAGGGCATCCTGAACCTGAACGATCACCAGATGTGGAGGGACCCCACGTGGAGTACGACAGCAGGTGAGTGTGTGTGTGTGTGTGTGTGTGTGTGTGTGTGTGTGTCGGCGTGACAACAGGTTCTGAGGCGGCCTAGGTCAGGCGGGTGAGTGAGTCGGTGTGAAGCACCATACTGTTTGGGGCGCTTGCCCGTGTGTTGTCGGGCCTTGTTAGTGCTGGGTATGGATGTGTTCCCCCCCTGGCTGGCTGGCTGGCTGGCTGGCTGGGGGCGGGCGGGCGACGCCTTCCTGGGGGCCCTCTGCCGCCGCCGCCGCCGCCGCCGGTGCTCCGCCCTCCTCAGAGTGTGCTTGTGCTTGAATTTGATTACGTCGCGTGTGCCTCCTCCCTCCGCCGCCGCCGCCGCCGCCGCGTGGAGGAGCGATGGGCTGCGGGGCGGCCACGCCCGTCTGGGGTCGCCGCGGAGGGCGGGGCGCGCGGCGCCGAGGCCCCCGCCGAGGCCCCCGCCGAGGCCCCCGCCGACACGCACCGCCGCTGTTCCGGTTCGTCGGCGGCGGCGTCGTCGTCGCGCGGGGCAGCACGACGGCGGCCTCGCCCGGGTGGATGTGGATCATCGCCTTCCCCCCCCCCCCCCGTGTGTGTGTGTGTGTGTGTGTGTGTGTGTGTGTGTGTGTGTGTGTGTGTGTGTGTGTGTGTGTGAGCCGACGGCGGCCGCTCTTCGCGGTGTCTTTTGTCTTGGGCGGCGGTGGTGGACCGGTCGGGCTGGTCAAGGTTTTGTAATGCAGTTAGCGACGTGTCGCGGTGGCCGGCCGGCCGGGAGCCCCCGGGGGACCTCCTCGCCTTCCTCCTCCCCCTCCTCCTCCTCCTCCTCCTCCTCCTAGTCCTCCTCTCCCTCTTCCCCCACCGCCCTGCCGACGCCGCCGCCGCCGGTTGCCGGGCGGCTCTTGCCGTCGCGGCGCCCACCCGGCCCGACTCGCGGGTCGCGGAGCCTCGCGGACCCCGGGAGCAGCGCGTCTGCGATGCGATTATGGAGGGTGTCGGGGAGGAGGAGAGGAAGGGACGTTGTCGTGTTTGGGTGCTGTGGGAGGCGGAATGTGTCGTGTCCAACGCTCTCTGTTGAAAGGGGACCATGCCTCGGTGGGGAGGGGGCACGACCGTGGCGATTGGTCCCTCCCCTACCCCCCCCCCCCCCTTCACATCGCTTGGCTAGTTACGCTGCCCTCACGTTTTTATTTTATTTGTTTCCGATTCTCTCGTCCTCGATCGATTTGTTTACTCTGCTGCTGCTACACGGCTTACTACTATGCTACCTGACGAGTGCGTGCCCCCCCCCCCCCCCCTCTCCCTTTTTCTCTGAGCGGCCCCTTCCCGCACAATGATTACTCACAATTATTGCTCTAGTACGATAACGGCGAGAATGAAAGGAAAGAGCTGTCCGGGGGGGGGGGGGGGGGGGGGGAGAGGGAGAGGGGGGGGGGGGGGGTAGTGCCTTTGATAACGTGCTCATAGCGATCGAACCCGGAGGGGGGGGGGGGCAAAAAATATAGTATATACAACGTATCGCTGATAAAAGAGAGTGGAAAACCGGGCGCGC
>CM049601.1:11766244-11833744 GCA_026979955.1 Megalurothrips usitatus
AATGGGGTGCCGACAGTGCTGGGGAGGGAGGGAGGGAGAGAGACGGAGACAGAGGGAGGCCCCCGCGGTCGACGACGACTACGACACACGCGTCTCTGACGGCGTATGCATCCCGGGCCGTCGCCCCCGCCGCCGCCGTCGTCGCCGCCGCCGCCGCCCTGCTACGGCTTCCCCTCCCCCCCCCCCCTTTGCTCGCCGACGGCGTCCCCTGACGACGTCTCCGCCGGCACTGTGGCGCCCCGCGGAGGGCGCGGCCGCCGCCGCCGCTGGCTTTTCGTTCGGTTTTGCGCCCCGCCGCCTCCGCCCGCCCCCGCGCGCTCTGAAATCCTATCTTTGCGTCATAATTTTCCGGCTGGTTGGACTCTGTCGGGTTGTCGCTCTGTCTCGCTCTCTGGCGTCCTCTCTCGCTCGCTCGCTCCCTCCCTCGCCGGGGGCGCGCTGCGCGCTGCGGCTGCGTGTGTGCCCGTCTCTGTAGGGGGGCGGGGGGCGCGTGCCGGCCGCCGTCAGCTGACGGGGCTCCGGTATCGACCCCCTCGTGCGGGCCGGCGGCCGCGGAGCCGGCGGGGACCCCCCGCAGAGGAGGCGCCCCACCCCCACCCACTCCCCCGCGCGGCCTGCCAATAAATTATGGGCGATGAGTGCGTCGGCACGGCCTGCCTGCCTGCCTGCCTGCCTGCCTGCCTGCCTGCCTGCCGGACTCATGGCTATTTGATGCAAACTGGCGACAGGGAAAGCGTCGCGCGGGACGTGCGGGCGCCCGACGACGACGCCGCCGCCGCCGTCGTCTTCGTCGACGTGCCGACGAGGCTGGCAGCCAGCCGGGCAGCCGGCCAGGCAGCAAAAAGGGTGACGGCGACGCTACCGCCGCCGCCGCCGCTTGCTTCTGGCAACTTTATTCCATTACCCGCCTCTCGCCGGGAGATGGTGGACTAATCGCTGTTTGCAACTTTTCAGTAAGCGGTTAGGACGGTGGCAGCGGCGGCGGCGACGGCCGCGGCCTTCAGGGATGAGGGGAAGGAAGGGAGGGAGGGCGGGGGGGGGGGGGTTAACCCTGGGTTAGCTCTGAGACGGGGAGGCGCAGCTCCCAAAGCCTCTTGCTTCCGGATTTGATTTTATGTCATTTTTTTGTGTGTGGTGAGCAAGGAGGCTCCACAGGATCCACTGCTATCGCAGGCCTATCTTTTTGATATTCGCGTTTGTTTCGGCGGCGGTGGTCATGGTGGTGGGGGTCGGGCAGGGTGCTGCCGACACCACCCTCCTGTTGAGAGACAGAGACAGACAGAGAGAGAAAAAGAGAGGTAGGACGCTGCTAAGTCGGTCCTCCCTTGTCGGCGCAACGACGGTCCCGCGAAGAAGTGATTTGAATATGAGCGCCAAAAAGGAGAGCGCGGCGCCGAATGTTTATGTAATGAAGCGGTGCGTATACCGAGGGCCCCGCGCGTCGTGATTGGTCCTTGGTCCGTCTGCTCGTCTCTCTCTCTCTCTCGCTCTCTCTCTCTCTCTCTCTCTCTCTCTCTCTTTTCCTCTCCTTTGCTCTCTCTCACGCTCTGCGTTTATTCACTTTGGCAGCTTCCTCGCGTCGTCATGTCACGGATGGGCGGCCTCGGTTCGGAGTCGGTTTAATGGCATGCTAAGCCGCCTCATAGCGGGGCCTTCTCTCTCTCTCTCTCTCTCTCTCTCTCTCTCTCTCTCTCTCTCTCTCTCGCTCGCTCGCTCGCTCGCTCGCTTGCCGATGGTGTTTCAGTATCGCGTGCGAGTGGACGTGTCACGAGACTGCGTGCTGCGTGTGCCCCTTTTAATTAAATGCTCAGGCTTTTGGGGGGGGGGGGGGGTGACCGGCCGGCCGGCCGCGGCCCCCTGCGTGCTGCGAGAGAGAGAGAGAGAGAGACACACAGAGAGAGAGAGACACAGAGAGAGAGAGAGACACAGAGAGAGAGAGACACAGAGAGAGAGAGACACAGAGAGAGAGAGACAGAGACAGAGACACAGAGAGAGAGACACAGAGAGAGAGACACAGAGAGAGAGACACAGAGAGAGACACGGAGAGAGAGACACAGAGAGAGAGACACAGCGAGAGAGAGAGAGAGAGAGAGAGAGAGAGAGAGCGAGAGCGAGAGAGAGACTGGATATGGGCCCCGCGCCATCTGCCTGCTTGTGGCCATCGCGCGGTGGACTACATTCGCCCCCGCTCCGCGCAGCTCCGCGTGTGGCGTGTGCTCCTTCCGCGACACGGGCGTTGTGTCGTACCCGCACCGGTGCCTCCGCCGCCACCACCGGTCACTGACTCCACACCCTCCCCTCCCCCCCCCTCCCCTCCCCGGCCCGTATATCACGTCACGCGACGCGGAGAGGAGTGAGTGAGAGAGAGAGAGAGAGCCCCGCGCCGTCACACCGCACCGCACGGCACGGGCTCCGGGAAGACTGTCGGGCGCGAGTGACTGAGCGAGTGGGTTCTCCTTTTTATTGAAAAGCCTTGGTAACTGGGAGGGGGTGACGTCAGGGGCGGGGGAGGGAGTGGTTGGGGTAGGGGGGGGGGGGGGGGCTCACCTAGTGGTGTTGGTGGGGGGCTGTCGGACCATTATTCTCTTCGGGGCTGATATGGGCGGCTGCGGATTAAAAGTCGCTCCCTCTCGCTCTGTCTCTCTCCCTCTCTTTATCCCTCTTGCTCTCCCTATCTTTCGCTCTCGTCCTTTCTCTCTCCTTTGCTTGTTTGAAGGAGCGTCGCTGGATTTTTCGAGGTGTAACATGATGAAGGGTGTATGGGAAAAAGGCGCTGAAGAAAAGTAGTGGGGGTAGGAGAGGGGGGCGGGGGTGGTTGTTCGCCGAGAGTTTTAATTGAGTTTGGCGCGCTCTCTTGTGAGGCGCCATTGAAGCGGAAGCGTGAAAATGATTCCATTGTCTAGCCGGGTCGGACAGGGGTCGGCCGTTACCCCGTGCGATGCGAATACCCCGCGAGTGTTTCGGAACACTTCTGTCAGCCTTATTTTATTGTCGACACTGTCTGAAAATTTGAGTGTCATTTATTTAAATTGTTTTTAACTACGGAAATGAGTGGAGACGGTGTCGGTGGTCTTGTGCGGTGGTTTTAATGTCTCGTTGTCTCCCCTGTTGCAGACCATGCAGTCTCGCAGCCCATCACGATGGTCCCCAGGAGATCGGGGAGCTTTCCCGGCAACGAAGCCGCCAACAACATTCTATCGCCGCGCTCCGAAACTGGGGGCCTCGGCGTTAAAATGGTCGAATACGTTCTGGGCACCTCCCCGACCAGCAAAGACCTGGAAGGTAGAATGCGGGGTTTGGTCATGGTGAGTACCATTTTTATTTTTTCGACGCAACTCTCCCTTCTTTTAAAATGGTTTTTAACTTTGACTTGGTTTGATGTGCTTAATCTGTATGTGTTTTGTTTTCAGAACCCTGCTGATTCAGATAAAAAAGATAAAGAGAAGGCACCGAACTCGCCCTACGACTCTAACAAGAAGGATATGGAGAATGGGAACGCTGTGAACGTGCAGGCTAATGGAATTGTACAAAATGGAATCTGTGATGACGACAAAGGCTTCAAGTGAGTACACACGCTCTGCGCGGCGCCCGCGGCGGGTGTGTGCTCACCCCCCGCACAACCTCTGCGTTTTATGTATTTTGACGCGGGCGTGTATTTCGGGCGGGCGGGCGGAACTGCAAGCCGTGCCCCCCCCCCCCCCCCCCCCCCGTTGTCTGCCGGTCCGTAACGCACCGCTTTTTTTGTTTTTCTGTCCCTCTCGCTCTCTTTAGCCGGACCCCCGGTAGCCGGCAGCCGTCTCCCTCTGACGAGGACATAAACAAGAACAACGGCGGCGGCGTGGCCGTCATGAAGGGCCACCCGCAGGAGAACCACAACGGGCCCGAGAACCACATGAACCACACGCTGCAGCAGCTGAACCACCACCACCAGATGGGGCAGCACCACCAGATGGGCCAGCAGATGCACCACCCGCTCAACGCCGTGCAGCAGCACCTGACCGTCAACATGGGCCTGCAGCAGGTGCAGGCGCACCAGCAGCATCAGCAGCAACAACAACAGCACGCGCAGGCCCAGCAGCAGGCGCAGGCCCAGGCGCAGGCTCAGGCCCAACAACAACAACAGCAGCAGCAGGCGGCCCAGGCCCAGGCTCAGCAACAACAGCAGCAGGCTCAGCAGCAGCAGCAACAGCAGCAGGCCCAGCAGCAGCAGATGCACAACCACCTCAACATGGACACCATGAACGAGCACTTCCAGCACGTCATGACGCTCGACCCCTCCCAGACGATGGCGCAGGCGTTCGAAGCCGGGTAGGTGTCCGACGCGGAGGCCGTCGTCGTCGCGGTCCTCCCCTTGCGCCCCGCGTTCTCATCGTGTGCTCTCCGTGTCCGCAGCTACCACCCGGGACCGGGACCCACGCCGACGGGCCCCCCGGGGGCGATGTTGGCGCAGCAGCAGCAGACGGCCGCCGCCGGCCCCGGGGCGCAGGGCATGGACTCCCCAGGAGTGCTGCCGCCCAACTTCGACATTCAGGTGAGTGGGGCGTTGACGGTGACGGTGAGGGCGGCGGTGACAGGACACCGTAACGCACTCTCCCGCGCGCGGTCATGTCCCCCCGTCGGCGGCGTCGTCGTCGGCGTGGTGACAGCCGCGGCGGCGGCTGCGGGGGTGCCGGGACGCGGCCGATGACTGGACCCCTCGGCGCTAATGGACTATTACGTATTATCGCGCCTCCGTGGTGGCGGCGGGGGGATGGAGACGGCGGCGCGCGTCTTGTAAACCCGGGGCCTCGGGGGGGGGGGGGGGGGGTCCGAGCGCGCCCCGCCGATGTTGTTGTTGTTGTTGTTGTTGTTGTTGTTGGCCGATAATCGGCAGCCGGTGTCGCGCTGCTGAAGGCTGCGGAGGCTCGCCGCCGGCCCGCCGCCCGCCCGGCGCGGTCCGCTGGCTGGTTCTGTATCGATCTCGCCGGTCCGCGGGGGAGGGGGAGGGGGAGGGGGATCAAAGCCGGAATGTTTATTACGCACGGCGCCGGCGGGGCCCCGGCGGCGTGTGCGCGCGGCGCCGCGGGGTAGCGACGACGACGACGCGCGGCCGCGGCTTTACCCCGCGCCGTGGGCGGGACCGCGGATAGGCCCCGCGCTGCCGGCGCGCCGCCGCTGCCCGCCAGGTGGCGCTGCCGTGCGCTGCGCGGCGCTCTCGTCCGTACCCCGCGACGGGGGAGGGTGGTGGAGTGGGCCGGGCGCGGGGTAGCGACGCCGCTCGCTCGCTGTGCTGCGCTGCGCCTCGCTTTGTCTGCTGCTTTGTTTTGGCGCCGTCAGTTGTCGCCCCGATTGTGCTTCTCTCTCTCCCCCTATCTCTCTCCCTCACTGTCTCTGTCTCTCTCTGTCTCCCTCTCTCTCTGTCTCTCTCTCTGTCTCCCTCTCTCTGTGTCTCTCTGTCTCCCTCGCTCTCTGTCTCTCTCTCCTCTTCCTCTCTGTCGGCCGGGTGTCTCTCGTCTTCGTCCACCACGGCCACCACCACATCGCCATGGCCATAGTTTTGCGAATAGTTCGGGAGCGGTCAGAATACGTACATGCGAGGCGCTGAGCTTGCAGCGGCGGTGGCTGTGGCGGCGGCGGCGGCGGCGGCGGGTGCGGTGGCAGCCCAGGAATTCCGATGACGCATCGTGCCGTGCCGTGGCGCGGCGTGTGTGACAGTGCCGCCGCCGGGGAGGGGCCGTACGTTAGACTTGTTGGCGGCGGCGTCCTAATATAGCTCACTGCCCCGCCGACACAGGTGACCCCGTGTGTTCCCGTGGGAGCCTCTCGTGCCGGTTTGGCTGCAGTGCGGGCTGCGGTGCCGCGCCCCGTGCCCCGTGCCGCCGACGGCGAGTACTTGGGGTTCCCCGCTCCGTGCCGCTTTGCCACGCCCGATTGCTCGCCCCTCTCGCGCCTCGCGCTCCAATTTCGCAGACCCGAGGGGGACTCCAGCCGGCGGCGGCGGCGGCGGTGGTGGTGGTGGCGGGTTCGATGCGGCGCCCCGCAATTTTGGCCGACTGTGGGAAAGGCAGAGAAAAGGGAGAGGGTCTCTGTGGGGGCGGCCGGGTGGATTAGTCGGCGTGCACCATGTGGGGCCCCGGCTGGCAACAGCGGAGGTCCTCCCGACGGCCACGAAGGTCGTCGGCGTCGTCGCGCTGGTGTGTCGGGCGGCGGCGCCTCCCCCGGGCGGGGGAGAAGTAAAGCGCGGCATCGTACTGCCGCCCATGGCTGTCCCCGCCGAGCTGCTCGTGTGGCCTCAGGGCCTGCTGGGCGGCCGGGCTTTGCTGGGGAGAGAGAGAGACGGAGAGAGAGAGACGGAGAGAGAGAGGGCCGGCTAGCTAGCTTTGTCTGCGAGTGTGAACTCATGGGAGCCCTCACCTCCCCCCGGTGCACTGACCCGGTTATCGGTTCCGTATCCGACACTACCCGTGCTACCACCACCACCACAACCACCATCGAAGCTACTATGTGTATAATGCAGCATGCAGAGCTTTGTTTAACCAACGCTTTTCCAGAAAGAAATTGCCGGAAAAAAAAACAATTTTAGATTAAAGGTCCTGGCCGATCTGCCTGTCTGTTTTCCTTGGGTCGGTCCGCGGGCTGCGGTGGCGGCAGCTGCTGCTGCTAGTGTCGAGTCACGCCGCCGCAGGGGGTCACCGACCGGGCTCCGCGAGGCTCCGCGAGGCTCCGCGAGGCGCTGCGCTGCCGCCGGCCGCCGTCCTTTTCTCCGACGTGCCGCCGGCCGGACGCCTCTTCTGTGGCTCCTGCCTTTCGCGGTGCCCGGCGCTCCGCGCCCAGTGTTGTTCTTATTCAGGTGCGCCTCCCCGGCCGCCGCGTCCTGCCGTGCCGCGCCGTGCCGTGCCCCGTCCTCCTTTGAGGCCCCGGCCCGGAGCTCGACTCAAGTCAAGTGAAGTGGGGCGGTCGGGCGGCTGTTGGCGAGGCGTCACGCATCCCCGATCCTTCTCCTCCTCCTCCTCCTCCTCCTCCTCCTCTTCGGCGGCGGCGTCGTGGCCGTCGAGGACCCCGGCCGGCGATGACGGTGGGGAAACTGCGGAGCGTAAAACGTGCGGCGGCGGCGGCGGCGGCGGCGGCGAGGACCGCGGTGAGGCCCGGACGACGGCCAGGTGTTGCCGGCCGGAGGGTCTCGAACGGCGTCCGCTGCGTCGCCGACGCCGCGGCGTTTCGCAAGCGGCGGCGCGGTAGTGCGCGCGGGGGCCGGCGAGCCGCGGGTCCAGCGGCGGCTGCCTGCCGTACCCGCCTGGCGGCCGCGTCCGAACGAGTGCTCTTCGTGGAGCTGCTATCCCCCTCGCACCCGTTGGTTGTAGCGGCCCCCTTGAGGGGCAAGAGAGAGCACTGTTCGGACTCGGCCTGCCTCGCGGCGATAAACGCGTGGAGACGCTGCTGCCGCCGCCGCCGCCGCCGCCGCCGCCGCCGCCCATTGCCCTTACTTGGCAGGGACGTGCGCGTGAGCCCCCCCCCCCCTCCCTCTCCTTTCCCCCCGCTGGACATGTCCCGGACCCTCCGGAGTCGGCTGTGCTGTCAGGGAGAGCTCCTTTCGGGAGTGAGTGTACTCGGTTCGTGGTCCCGGGCTTAGCTAGCCAGCCGGCCGTGCCGTGCTCTGCTGTGCTCGGAGGAATGACGGGCGCGTCCTCGGACCCGGAGAGCAGCGGAGGAGGGCTCACGCTTTAGAGGCAGGCGGCCGTGAATGCGGCGGCGGCGGCATCGCAAAGTGTGCGAGGTACGCCCCCTCCTCTCTCTCTCTCTCTCTCTCTCTCTCTCTCTCTCTCTCTCTCTCTCTCTCTCTCTCTCTCTCTCTCTCTCTCTCTCTCTCTCTCTCTCTCTCTCTCTCTCTCTCTCTCTCTCTCTCTCTCTCTCTCTCACGCCGGGTGTGTTCTCACTCACTCTGGGTGTGTAGGGTTGCCACCACCAGCAGGGTCGCAGGGGGGCAGTGCTGTGTGCGGCCGGGACCCGGGGCCGGGGCCCACAGGCTGGGATTGGTTCGTCCGTCGTCCTCGGACCGGGCGTCGGCTTTCAAAGAGCAACCCTCTCTGCCCTGCCCACAGCGGCGTCGTCACCCTCTCCGGGGCATGATCGGGAGAGAGAGAGAGAGAGAGAGAGAGAGAGAGAGAGAGAGAGAGAGAGAGAGAGAGAGACAGAGACAGAGACAGAGAGGGAGGTAGAGAGAGACAGAGGGGGAGAAGGGAGGGGGTCCTTGGGTCGCCCTTTTGCAGCGGGAGGGCATGAACCGGGTCAGGGGTCCGGGCGGCGGCATTCTGCTTTTTCGCAGAGAGAGAGAGAGAGACAGAGACGGGGAGGGAGGGAGGGTGAGGGGAAAGGGCAGGGCGGCACTCACTGCGCGCCGCTCATTGGCATTCCCGTCACCCCGCGGGGGGGTGCGCGGTTGAGATAATGACTGGCGGCGGCGGTGTGGCCGGCAGGAAGGACGAACACGCTTTTTCACTTACGGGGGTCAGTCGTGGCGGCGGCGGCGGCGGCGGCGCCGGGGGGACCCTCCCCGATAGCCGTCGTCGCGGTGGTGCTCGCGTGTGCCGCCGCGTGCCGCCGACCGCCCGCGGTCACTTAGCGGCCCCCCGGTACCTCGGCGAGGACGGCGGCGCCGGCGGCGAGGACGGCGGCGACCGGGGCGATGACGACGACGACGACGACGACGGTCTAAAGGTCCCCGCTGTGTGTTTGGGACGAGTGAATGCGAGCCGATCCTCCAGAAGCGGCGGCGGCGGCGGCGGCGCGCGTATTTGTCGGCGTCGTCTGCAACTGGCGCGAAAAGCTGGCATTTACCTGACGAGCCGCGCGGGGAGGGACGAGGGCGGGGGGGTTGTCCTTTCGGGGAAGGAAAGGGCTGCGGGTGCGGCCTGCCGGAGCGGCGGCGGCAGCGGCGGGGTGAGTGAATGCTTTTGTAAGGGCGGCTGCGGCGGGGGTGTTGGGGGCGGCCGAAAAGGTCACGTGTGCCACTGCGGGCCGCCGCCGCCGCCGCCGGAGGGAACGGAAAGGTTGTCAGAGAGGGAGAGAGAGAGAGAGAGGACATGGTTCTCTTGGACAAATCGATGTCCACGCCGTTGAAAGGATAATATGAACTGGAAATGGATTACTTGAATCGGTCGCGGAATGCGTGGGGCTGCGGGCGCGCGGCGTGACCCGCTCCGCCGCCGGCCTCCTCTGCAGTGAGCGCCGCGGTGCTGCGGGCTGACGTTGCGCCGCCGCGCCGCATTTGCAGACAATGCGCCTCTCTCTCTCTCTCCCACACGCCCTCTCTCTCCCCACGCAGGGTGGGGTCCCGGCTGGTGAGTGATGCCTGCCGCATACATTGTCCGGGCCATCGGTTATTGGCGAAGTAGCGAGAGAGGAGAGGTATTTACGGGGAGTGAGGGGGGGGGGGGGCAGCAGGGCTCGCGGGTGGTCGCCGTGCATGTGTGTGTGTGTGGGGGGGGGGGGAGGGGGCGCCTGTGGACCGTGGGATAGGCAGTCCCGCCGTACACGGGTGTCGCGCTGGCCCGGAGGTGGCCTACCCCGCACGGCGCTCTGTCTCTCTCCTTGCCTTGTCCCCTCTCTCTCTCTCTCTCTCTCTCTCTCTCTCTCTCTCTCTCTCTCTCCTCTCCCTCTCCCGCAATGGAAAGCGCATCATCAGCGGCGTCGCGGGCTCCGCTGTTGTAACTTATCGGCGTCTCTGCTGCTGGGCCACTCCGCATCGGATACCGATGGCGTCCCCCGATTGGGAGCCGTCCTTCCCTTCGTCCACACTCTTTGGGGTGTGTGATTTGGCTCGTGCCCCCTGACAACGCCCTCGTCTCTCTCGCTCTCTCTCTCTCCCTCTCTCTCTCTCCCTCTCTCTCTCTCTCTCTCTCTCTCCCTCTCCCTCTCTCCCTCTCTCTCCCTCCCTCCCTCTCTCTCCCTCTCTCTCCCTCTCTCTCCTTCTCTCTCTCCCTCTCGGCCGTGAGCCCCGGCCAGCTGGTTATCGGCCCATCCGCCTCTCACAATGTCGTCATGTTGTCGTCCCGCTCCCGCCGCCGCCGCGTCATGTATCGTCCGTCTCGCTCGCTGCCGCTCTCTCTCTCTCTCTCTCTCTCTCTCTCTCTGCGAATATCGCCGGGGCTAGATAAGGGGGCGTACAGTATTGTGTTGGAGGATTGCCCGCCCGGTGACGTCACACTCCTCTCTCTGTCTCTGTCTGTCTCGCTGGCCAGTGGACGTCCAGCCACCGCCCCCCCTCTGCCGTTGTTGGACCGTTGGCGCGCCTCAACCCATTCATCCCCTCCCCCCTCCCGGTCCTTCGAGGAAAGCAGCACAGCTGCATCACTTCTAGTGAAATTTTCGTGACCTCTAGAAACTTGTCGAGAGCAGGAGGGGGCGGGTCTGTCAGCCCCCCCCCCCCTCCCTCTCCAGCCCCCACCTCCGCCCCTTCCCTGCACTCACTTCTCCCCCGACGACGTCGACAGTAAATCCGATGCTGAATTTCAATTGGTGGAGGGGATGGAGGGGGGGGGGGGGGTTGCGGGGGCGGTGGTCTTAGTGAATAGTTTGCGTCTGGGAGAACGGTCTGGATCGTCGTGACGCCTTCGATGAATACGAAATGGCGCGGCGGCATCGGCGTCCCTCCACCGCCGCTCCCGCGGGGGTCTCCAGTGTTTTGCGCCGGCTGGAAGGGGAGGGGGGACGCTGTCCAGGGCGACACGGTTTGCTCTGCAAAAAGCAGCCGCCGCCTCGCTGAGTCGAGGGAAGAGGGTGGGGGGAGGGGGGACGTACCTCTCGGAGAAGGGCCCGCGTCGTCGGGGTGGGACTCGATTAAAAACCCATCACCGCGACCGACAACGCCCGGGCACCGGGGCGGCCCCGCGACACGGGGAGGCAGCAGTCATGGCGGACCCCCCGCGGACCCCCCGCGGACCCCCCGGAGACCCTCCGGAGACCCCCCGCGGACCCGGCGGCATACATCTCTCCGGTTATCGGCGTGCGTGGACACCACCACCACCAGGACGGCGACCTCTGCGCCCCCAACGTCACCTTCCTCATCCTGGTAACCCGCCTCCCCCCCTCCCCCCTGCCCCCACCCCATCGTCATTTATCCGCTACGGTCACCTCGCGTGTCGCCAGCGCCAAGGGGAGGGGAAGGGGGAGGCCATGTTGCGATAAATGCTGTTTTTGAAGTTTTTATTTATTTTCTCGTGGGGACGAGGAGTTGGCTCTGAAGCGCGGGGCCCTCCGCCCGCCCTCTCCCACCTCCTCGTGGTGGTGTTTCCGTCGGTAAGACGTCGCATATTGCTTCCTCGGCTGTAATATCACGACGCTTCAGAGCCTCGCCCCCTCCCTCCTTCCCCCACTCCCCTCCTCTCTCGCTGTCTCACTCTCTCCTGTGTCTGCGGGTGTGCTCCTCTCCCCCTCCTCCCTGCGAGGGGGCGGCTTGGCTTACCCGAGTCCATTCAAGGACTTTCTTTTCCTTTCACGTTGTGTGTGTACGACGCGGCGCTCTGGGCGGCTGCGGCATGGGCGGGGTTTGAACCCCGGAACCCTCCGCTCCTCTCCGCACAGTGGCGGCGCGCTTACCCCCTGAGCTAACGGCGCCTCGGCGGGGACACGGTGTGTGTTCGCGGCCGGAATGTTGCGTTGCGTTGGGTTGCGTTTGGCCGTGGCGAATCGCGGGCGCACAAGGGGCCCTTGGCGGCGGCCCGTCCGTGACGGCTGCTAACCCCCCCCCCCCCCCCGCGAACGGCGAGGCGACGCGTTAAAAATGTAAACAACGGTGTGCTCACACACGTTGCGGGGGAGGCGTTTAGTGCCGGCTCGCCAACAAGCGGAATGCCCGTTTTCTCTATGACAGTGTTGTGCTCTCCCCCCCCCCTCTCTCCCTCTCTCTCTCTCTCTCTGCCTGCCCCCCACCCCCCCCCCCCCTCACCGATATCATAAATCGGCCGCAAAGGCTTAGCATAGCATCGCGACGCTGCCACCACAAGGAATGTCGCGCGCGTAAATCTGAAGTGCGAGAGAGAGAGAGACGCTTTAAATTAGCGAGCGCCAGGGCGGCGGAGGGGGCGGGTGGATTGGGAGGCCGTTTGTCGCCGTGGGGTCTTCGATTGGCACGGTGTCGGTGACACCAGCGGGGAAGTCGTACCTCAGACTGCTCGGCGCCGAGGGAGGGGGGGGGGGGGGTTGCATTCCATTCATAATAACGCTCGGGACGGGCGAGCCTATAACCAACTCTCTCAACAACTTAAAAAATTCCAACCGTTTTTTATTTATTTTTTTCAAAAATAAAAAAAAGTTGGAAAAATAAATGTGGGATGCGAGTTGTGGCCTGGCATGTCGACGACGACGTCGACGTGTGGTGGTGATGCGTCCTTCATTTTCCTTTTTATTGTTTTTATTTTTTGTTTTTATTCGTCGTGGCGTTTTATGGCTCGGAGGTGTTGTCGGGAGCGGATGTGTAGTGCGGAGGTGAAGGATCTCGTGTCCTTGAAGTGCTCTGTGTGTGTGTGTGTGTGTGTGTGTGTGTGTGTGTGTGTGTGCGGCGGGCGCTCCTTCACTAATCTAGAAGTTTTATTTTAATCTTTCACTAACTTTGTTTTGTCGTTTTCTGTCGCAGGTAAGGCAACTCGGTGAGACACCGACAGACCCCGCAGCAGTGTATAGTTGTGATTTTTTTTTTCGGTCCCGCGCGCGGTTTTCCGGTGAGTGACTTTAAGATAGAGAGACGAAGAGGGAGGGAGGGAGGCGGAGGGAGGGAGGGAGGGAGGGAGGGAGGGAGGGAGGGAGGCGGAGGGAGGGAGGGAGGGAGAGGCCCTCTTGGAAGGCACCGGATGTGGCGGCATGAAGGGCCTGCTGTTGCCGGCCGGCGTGCCTGTGCCCCGCGGTGCGTTACGGTTGCCGACACACGCACACACACACATGCGCGTGCGCGGTCGGCAGGTGCCGTTCCGGTCCGGCGCCCCCCCCCCCCCCTACTCCTCTTATCTCGGCGCGGCGCGTGCCACCGCCGCCCTGCTGCCCGTCCCCCCCCCCCCCCTCCACCCCCTCCCCCCCCCCCCCCCTCCCCCCCCCCCCCCCCTCCCCCCCCCCCCTTCCCCCTCCCCCCCCCCCCCCCCTGCTCTCCTCCATCTACCGCGTCTTCTTGGTGTCGCTGCCGTGGAAACGATTTTTTGTTCTGCTCTATGGAGTCCTCCCTCTCCTCCCTCTTATTTTTTTTTGGGGGGGGGGGGGGGTGGCGAACCGTTTGGCTGTTTTTTTTTGCCGTTGTTGGTCCTCTTGTGGGCCCCGCCCACCACTGTCCAGGCCAGTCTTCAATATCCGCACTAAAGCAGAGGGGGGGGGGGGGGGGGGGGGCGGGATCGCCTGCCTGCACACGAAGGGACGTCGGCCGGGCTGCAGCCCGTCGGTCGGTCGGTCGATCGCCGCCGGTTTTGACCGACTTGTCTCCGCGTCTCTCTCTCTCTCCTTCTCGCTGTCTCCTTCCTTCTCCTACCCTCTTCTGCGCTGGACCCCTCATCACATCCTTCCCTCCCCGGACAGGGAGGAGGCAGAGGAGGGGGAGGTAAAAGCGGCGCGGCGGCAGCGGCAGCATTTCATTCGACTCGTGTGCCCGCCTTCAGTGAGTGCGACAAGGATGGTTAGCGCCGGGCTGCGGAGACGCCCCGTGTGGCCGTGTGCGCGACAGAGACGCCCGCTATGACGTTGTATCGATTTGGGGCGGCGGCGGCGGGTCGGCGGGGTCTGTCTGCACGGCGGTGCACCTCGGCAGGCATGTCGGCAACATGTTTATCTCTCTCTCCGGGCTCGGGGTGGGGAGGAGGAGGAGGAGGAGGAGGGGGGGGGGGGGGAGGAGGAGGAGGAGGAGGAGGGGGGGGAGGAGGATTCTTTGAGTGCCTGCTGGCTGCGCTGGCTGCTCCGGCCGGCCAGCCGCATGGCGAGGCAATTTAACCCCGGTGCGACATGCCTCCCCCCCCCCTCCCCGTCTCCTCCTTCTTGCGATTAGATCGCCTAGCCACCACCACCACCGCCGCCACCGCTGCAGCAGCAGCTAGCCAGGCCATTAGCAGCGAGCCGGCGCTGCGCCACTTGCGGCGCCATCGCGCACCATTCAGCCTAACTAGTTTCATTTCTGCCTCCTCCTCCTCGTCGACGTTGTTGTTGTTACATCGGCGGCGACGAATAGTAAAAAAGGAAGGCATTTTTAATTTTTAGAACAAAAATGAAGGAAAATAATAAAAATGATGACGATACTGCTTAATGGTGATGCTGCGTTCTGTTCTGGAGAGGCGGGCTGCTGCCGCCGCCGCTGCTGCTGCTGCAACGGGAACGGGAGATTGGTTATCTGCGGAGCGGCGCGGGGGCGTGGCGGCCGCGGTGGTGGGGCGCGTCCTCGTCGGAGGTGACCAGCGCCGTCGGCGGCGACGTCGTCGGCGCCGTCCTGGCGGCTCATCGGGGCGCCCCCTCCTTACCCCGCCTCTCTTCCAATAGCGCCGGCCCGGCCGACCGGGGATGTATAGCCCGTGTGCCCACTCACCCTCCGCAGGCACGTGTGTGTGTGTGTGTGTGTGTGCCGGCGAGGGTCCTCTCTCTCTCTCTCTCTCTCTCTCTCTCTCTCTCTCTCTCTCTCTCTCTCTCTCTCTCTCTCTCTCTCCGTTGTGTCCACATCTTTGGTGGCGGCGGCCGGCCGGGCCCCTGCACTAAGCGTCGTCACCAACCCCACCCGCCCTGCAGACACCTTCGGACCTTCCCCCTCCCCGGGGCAAACCGTACCTTTCACCCATCCACCCCCCTGGGGGGTCGTTAGAAAGGGGGGGGGGAGGCGCCGGAGCTCCGAACGCCGCCGCCGTGTCGACTAGACGATTCCCGTCGTCTTGGTCGTCGTGGACGCTTGAGAAGCAAATCCCTTTTTGCGTGCGCGCGGCGGCGGCGGCGGCGGCTTCGGGCGGCGCAGGATGGAGGCGGTGGGAAGAGAGCCCCGCCCCCCCCCCCCCTCAAGGGGGGCCCCTGGTGGTGGCGGGCCCTCCACTGTCCGCCTGGCTGCGCACGGCACGCCGCCGAGCAACGACCGCTGCCCCCCCGCTCGCTGCCCGTGGCCCGGCGTGCAGAGCGGCACCGGCCCGGCACCGGCAGCGCGCCGCGCCGAAGCGTGCACCGTGCGATCCTCGGCAGTCAAAGGGAGAGAGAGAGAGAGAGAGAGAGAGAGAGAGAGAGAGAGAGAGAGAGAGAGAGAGAGAGAGAGAGAGAGAGAGAGAGAGAGAGAGAGAGAGAGAGAGAGAGAGAGAGAGAGAGAGAGAGAGAGAGAGAGAGAGAGAGGAATAATAAAGGCGCGCGGAGAGCGGATGGAGAAATGAGGTAAACTCTTGCGGGGGGGGGGGGGAGGAGGAAGAGGAGTAGGAGTAGGCACTAGAGAGGCACTGCCGCCGCCTGCGCGGCTGCACTGTGAGGAAGAGAGGACGTAAAAGTGTGATAAGAACGGAACGGTGGGAGGCCTGGCGGGGGGGCCTGGCGGGGGGCTGCAGCCATGGTGTGGCCCCGGGGTGCTGCTGCCGCTGCTGCTGCTGCTGCTGCTGCTGCTGCAGTCACGAGTCTCTGCCCCGGGACTACAGCCGGGGACACTCAATGATGCTGGCCTCCTGGCCGTCTTCTCTCCGCCATTTCGGCCGTGCTCCAGTTTCCAGTTCGTCCACCACCACTTCTCTCTCTCTCTCTCTCTCTCTCTCTCTCTCTCTCTCTCTCTCTCTCTCTCTCTCTCGTTCTGCCTAACACCTGTTGCACTGGCCCCGCCCACCACCACCGTCGCCGGCTACCCCATTCCCCGCCGGCTATTGTTTTAATATTTTTTTACCTGACGGAAGCTGTGCGGCGTCGCCGTTGATTTTCGTCGAGCCGTGTGTGTGGGTGTGTGTGTGTGTGTGTGCACGCTTGTTAGAGGTTCGCGGCTCGTCAGCACCTACGCCACAACCCCCTCTCGCGCAGTGTGCCAGCAGCAGCGAGGTGTCCCCCATCCCCCGCAGCGGTAATTCGATTTGAGTCGTAAATTTTAAGTGGCAGCCGCGGGCCGGCGCCGACAAGCGGGGCGTGTTTGGTGGTGGCGGCGGGCGGCCGCACTACACTGGCTGTGTACCGCGCTCCCCTCGTACGGAGGGTCCTGGCGGTGGCGGCGGGGCCGCCTGCCGGGTAGGCAACCCGGCCCGGCTGTGCGCGCGCGTGTGGTGCGGGCTGGCCTACCCCGGCGACCACAGGCGCCCGCCTCACGCGAACCCATTTTATTTTTGTTTCATTTTTTTTTTCACTTTTGGAAATTTATCCTGAGGGTATTTTACCGAGATATCCGGCAACGGAGAAGTGGTTGAGGTCGTCGTCGCCGTTGACATGATCCCCCCCATCCCGGTAGTGGAGTCCGCGGCCAACCACGGCGGTCTTGTTAGAGCCGTCGCCGCCCTGGGCCTGATGGACTCGCGCGGCGGACTGTGAGGAAGGGGACGCTGGGGGGTGTCTTCCCCTTATTGCGTTCGTGGCGGCGCCGTGTAGCGCACAGCCGTGCCGAGAGGGGTGGGGGTGGGGGGAGGGGGCAGGGGCGTGCCGGGAGGGGGGGGGGGGGTCGCACTGTCACGGCTAATAACGCCGGCCGGACCCGCGGCGCGCGGGGCACCTGCGGGGCCTCCTGGCCCGGGGGGCCGCGCAGGCGTTGTGCACCCTCTGCCTCTCTCTCTCGCACACCTCGCCGCGGCGTTGGTGGAGCAGCATAGCGTGAGTTACGGCTAATTTATTTTAAGTGCGGCCCACTAGGTGCCCCCCCCCCCCCCCCCCGCCTGGTCTTGCGACGACGCCGGCCTCGGCGCCGCTCTCGAGCGCCCCCTCCTGCTGCTGCAGGTCGGCGTCGTCGTCATAGCGGCGTGACGCCCTCCTCCTAGCCGCCGCTGCATCTGGCTTCCGGGACGCGCGGCGCCACCGCGATGGGGATTAGAGATAGAGGTAAAAGCGCGCGGGGCAGATGAGGATAGAAATACGCCCCGGGGGGAGGGGGGTGGGGGGCACGACCGCCACGGGCGGCAGATGAAGCCAAGAAACAGAGGGAGGTAATCTCTGGCGGGACCGAGTGGCAGCGGTGGCGGCTGTGGTCGTGGACGCGGGCATCCGACCCGGCAGAGCCAGGCGGGAGCCTAGCGGAGCCCCCCCCCGGGCGGCGAGGCGACAGCGGGGCGCGACCCCCCGCAAGGTCTGAGCTGTGTAGTACAGCTCGGGCGGGGGAGAGAGAGAGGGGGGGAGACGCTGAGTGAGAGAGAGAGAGAGAGAGAGGGGAGGGGTGAGCTGTCGTAGCGGAGGGGAACAGATAAAGGGGAGGGGGCAAGCGCGACGAGTACTGATGGAAATGCAGTATAAGTCAAGTAGTGTCGTTGTTTGGACGAGCCTTCTGCGGGGAGGGGGGGGGGAGAGAGAGAGAGAGAGAGAGAGAGAGAGAGAGAGAGAGAGAGAGAGAGAGAGAGAGAGAGAGAGAGAGAGAGAGAGAGAGAGAGCTCGGCCTGCGACACCGCCGCCGCCGCCGCTGCCTCCACCTCTAACCGGCCGCGGCGAGCAACTAGAGCAACACGATCGATCGGATAGTGTGCCGAGCGTAGCTGCAGCAGCTGCAGCTGCATCTCATCTAATCTCCGCTGGCCGGGCGGGACGGGACGGGGCCTGAGGCCGTCATCGCAGTGGGGCCTCCTCCTCCTCCTCCTCCTCCTCCTGGCCACAGGAATGGCAGGGCAGAGATTGCTCCCTTGTGACAATGGCACGGTGGGAGCGCGACCTCTCCCCCCCCCTCCCCCCCCCATCTCTCTCTCTCTCTCTCTCTCTCTCTCTCTCTCTCTCTCTCTCTCTCTCTCTCTCTCTCTCTGCGCGCGCGCGCTCGTAGTGCCTACTGCCGAGTCGGTGACAACAAGAACGCCACCAGCGTCGACGACGACGAGGACGCGAACGGGATTAAAAAGTCCTGCAGGCGCACACAAGTTGATTTAGCTTGGCCTGGCACTGCACAATGGCGGTCGGGAGAGCCGGCTCATTCCCCCCCCCCCCTCCCCACCCCCGTCGTCCTCGTCGTCGCCTTTATGTCCCTTTTTATTTTTCATTTCGGCAACAACAGCAGCAGCAGCAGCGGCGCGGCGACACAGTCGTTGTCATCATCATCATCATCATCGTCTTCATCATCGCCGTGCTCCCCCCCCCCCCCCCCCCGCCAAACACTCTGCGATTGCTGCGTTTGGCGGGGGAGAGGCGTGTATATATATACAGCCGGCAGCGCTTTTAATGCCGCGAGAATGCAGTGGCGGCGGCGGCGGCGGCGGTGGTGGAGTCGGTTCGAGAGCCGGCGGGGCGTGTCGTGGCCTGCTCACCGCGGCGTGCAGCCCGAGCAGGCCGTGCCGAGCCGGCGTGCGGCTCCGGGGAGCCCGCCGCCTGTGTGCCTTTGTTCGCGCATAGCGGAGGGAAGATGGGCCGCCGCCGCCATCGGGGGTCTTGTGTTGCTGCTGTTTCTGTTGCCTTTCCGCGGGGGATAGGCGCGCGGAAACGTGGTGGAAAGGAGAAAAAAAATGTGTGTGTGTGTGTGTGTTGTGCTAGCCGACCTCGCCCACCACCGCGGTGTAATCATTAACGCCCCCCTGGCTGCAGAGCGGCTCATCCATCCATCCCTCCAGAACGTTCGTTCACTGCCATTTTGCAGCGCGCTGTTCGCCGCGTCGGCGGGGCGGTGGCGGCTTCCATCTCGTTTCTCTGGCTCTTTCTCTCTCTCTCTCGCTCTCGCTCTCGCTCCATCCCTGTCTCCCACCCTCCTTCCTCTGCCCCCCGAAATGGAAATCCTCCATTAGGTGTAGATGGCGGCAGAAGCAGCAGCAGGAGGCGCAAAGATTATATTATGCCCGTAGAGCGCGAACTCTGTGTGTGTGTGTGTGCGCGCGCGCGGGGCGTTACGTAGAGTGCGACCATAATTATCCCGCACCCCTGGCCGAGTGGCGCTCTGTGCGCTCCGCCAGCCAATAGCGGGCCGCGCGGGTGGTTTGAAGGAAGACGGGCGGGGTGCACACACACACATACACACACACTGGTGCACCCCTCGCACGGCACTGTTGGATATGAAAAGAAATGGAATGACGGAGAGAAAGACAGAGAGACTCATGAAAAAAAAACCTGGCTGGCTGGAAAGGAGTGAGGGCGTCGAGAGAGACAGAGACAATATGACGATATCAAGAGAATCGTTCCGTGGAATGGTCGTCTCTAGGTTTTTGGTTATTTTTGGTCCCGCTCCGCGCTCCGCTCCTGTGTCGCTCTCTGGAAGTGGCGTGGCGGCGGCGTGCTAATTATCCCATGGGCCTTGGCCTCGGCGGCGCTGCGTGCCCGCCGGCCAGCACACTGCCCCCGCTGCTGCTGCTGCTGCTGCTGCTGCTGCCGCTGGTGTCCCCCCAGTCGGAGTCGTCTTCATTATACTTCATGTTTCTGTATCGCACGGTTTGGTGCGCGCGCGGACGGGCCGGGATAGGGAGGGAGGGAGGGAGGGAGAGAGGGAGATGGTGAGAGAGTGAGAGAAGGGGAGAGGTCCGCGGAGCGTGAAGCAGGGGTCCTGCGCTGCCGTGCTATGTGCACCCGGTCACACTGTGCCATCTCTCTCTCTCTCTCCCTCGCTCCGTAATGGAGCATCATACTGTGCCACCCCTCGGGTGCGACAGAGACGGAGCGTAGTGTTCAGGTGTCGGCCGGTATAGCCAGGCCCGCACGCCTAGGGTGTGTGGGGACCTCCGTCTTCAGTCTTGAGGCCGTGCTGGTGCTGCGGGCTGCCTCCCGGCGGGTGCTGCCGGCGCCTCCCCCTCCCCTCCCTACGTTGCGCAGGTCCTGTCCTCCCATTCGGTGGTGGTGGCCGTCCCGCGCCTCGCGTGCAACAAGTGTGTGTGTGTGTGTGTGTGTGTGTGCCGGACGCCGCGCCGCGGGGGGTAGGTCCGCCCGGCACGCGCGCCGCGCCTGCCCTGCCCTGCCCCCGGCGCGTGCCGCTGCCGCGTGGCGCGCGCCCTCCGCGCCGCTCGGCACGCGACAGAGGTCGGGGCAGAAGTTCGGCCCCCTCCGCGGCCCCCTCCGCGGCCCCCCCGCGGCCCCCCCGCGGCCCCCCCGCGGCCTCCCCGCGGCCTCCCCGCGGCCTCACCCGGTCCTCACCCGGTCCTCACCCGGTCCTCCTAAGCGGCGCAGGGCCGCAGGAAGGGGGCGGACGGGAAGGGTTTTTTGGCGGCGGCCCAAACGTTCCCGGGATGACTCGGACACCGCCTGGGCGTCCATCGCGGCCCGCGGGAGCGGCGCCGCTGCAGCGCTGCCGGGCGCGGACGCCTCCCTCCCTCCCTCCCTCCCTGCCTCCCCCCCTCCCCCCTCCCTCCCTCCCTCCCTCCCTCCCCCCCCCCCCCTCCCCCACCGGTTCGCTGAACCCGCCGCCCGGTAACCTGTTGGCGAGGTGTTGACCCGCCCGGCCCTACCCGGCCGGATCTGATTAACTCGGCAGGGCAGACGTTTCCGCTCACTTTGCGCTCTTGCTCGCTTGCTTGCTCTGCTCGTCTTGCCCGCCGTGGCCGTGCCTTTTCCTCGGGCGCTCCGCTCCGCGGACCGGTCCGGTGGCTCTCGTTTTTAGACGGAACGGGGATTATATGTTCATGTACGGGAACTGTGCAGTGAAATGATTCGCATCTTCCGGAAGAACGCTTTAATGCATGGTTTTATTATTTTCAACTTTGTCTAAAAATACAGTTTAAAAAAAAAATACAGTTTAAAAAATGTGGCTTAAAAAAGGGTTAAAAAAATGGTGTTTTAGAAAAAAACATTTTTGGAAAGATAAATTTGGGTCAGATTGTCATGCTGCGCCCTGGTTGCTCCGGCGGGCGGTAAAATGGGGCGTCTCCCCGTTTTCGCTCGTCTCGTTCGGCACGCGGGAGTAAAGGCGGTGCCGTCTAAGTCGGGGACTCTCTCCCTCTCTATCCCACTCCCTCTCTCTCTCCCGCCGGAGAAAAATAAAATCCGAAATATGTAGATTAATTCCTCACAGTGTGGTTATGGGAGTGTGTGAGAGAGACAGAGACAGATGGAAGTAGCGCACAGTGCAGCGCTGTGCCTGCTCCACACATTTCGTGGCTGCGGTTTGGTGTGCATCTTTCTCTTTCTCTCTCTTTCTCCCTCTCGTGCTCGCTCTCTCGCACCGATGACGTCACGCCGCGCTGCTCTGAATCGGTCCCATTCTTTTCGGCTCGCGGGTACCCTACTTTTGGATTGCAACTCTCTCTCTGTCTCTCTCTCTCTCTCTCTGCCTCTCTCTCCCTCGGTCTGTGTCTCTCTGTCTCTCCGCACTCGAGGTCGCGTACGCTTGTAATGACAGTGTCTTGTGGCGTTGCGTTGCCTATAGCGTTCGATAGGTTGGCAGAATGTGGACCGGGATGGGGAAGGCCTGCTTGTGGCGGAGTTGCCCCCCCCCCCCCCCTCTCTCTCTCTCTCACACACACAGCTCGCCGGAGGTAACGGTGCCGCTGCCAATGCCATTGCCAGCAAAGCCTCTCGGCACTACTAGTACACGGTCGTGCTCACGACTGCGCTACGCCACGCCACCGCAGGGCCCCAGCAGGGCCCCAGCACTGTGGGAAGGAAATGCTCCGAGGTGCAGTGCCCCCTCCGGCTCGGCACGGTGTGTGTGTGTGTGTGTGTGTGTGTGTGTGTGTGTGTGTGTGTGTCGAGGAGGCTTTTGTCCCTTAGCGCAGAGAGAACTTTCAGATAGATCCTGCCGTCGATCTGTCGCTGAGTATTTTTTTTTAAAATCATCAGAGTGCACGTCCTGAAATATCCTGAAAAGGATCGTGGACGTGCACCCCTTCCTGCGCGACGCGTCGTGGTGGGTGAGGAGCCCCTCTTGGAGCGGCGCCGCCGCGAACGTGTCCCCGGCGCACGTGTCTCATTGGTCACGTGAACGGCGGGGACGTCGCTGATTGGCCGTCGCCCGGGGGAGGGGCTCTCTGGCCGGCTCTGGGCCGCGTGCCCTCCCCGGCTGTGTTCCGGGGGCGCCGCGTGAGCCGATGCGCGGGAGGGGATTTGCACGGGATGTACACACTTCGGGGTCGGTACCCGTTGGGAGGTACCTCCGCCGCGGGGCCGGTGGGTACCGAGTGCCTGCGCGCTCTGGAGAGAGAGAAAGAGGTCAGTGTCCTCGTTCGCCCCCCCCCCCCCCCTCCCCCTCCCTCCTCTGTGCCTTGTTGCCCGCGGTCCCTGGCGAGCACGGCGTAGCAGCGGCGGCGGCGGCGGCGGCGGCGGCGCAGCGCGGCCGCCTGCTTGCACGGCGTGTTCTCTGCCTGTAACTGGATTCGTACCGCCTGGCTGGCTGCCTGCCTGCCTGCCTGGCTGGCTGCCTGCTGCCTGGCTGCCTGCCCTGCTCTGTGCTCTGAACGCACGAGCCTGGAATTGAATACGGTTGTGTTGCGCGTGCGGGCTCCACCACTATAGCCACCACCACCACCACCACCACAGCAGCAGCGGTAGCGCGTGGCGTGTGCAGAGCGGAGACGGGCTCCTATATCCTGCATGGAAGAGCGAGATGTGTGATGGTTCGGGGAAGGAGAGAGAGAGAGAGACAGAGAGAGCATATCGGGGGCGATGAGCCGGCCGTCCGCGCGAAGCCTTACAGATGAGGATAGCGCGGTGCTGCCGGCCCGCGTGGTGTGACCCACATATACATTCACATCGCGGTTGGCTGTGTGATGTGGGCTCGGATTCAGATTCGGGTTCGGTTTGGTGGTGGCCTGCCGACGGTGTATGCTGCAGGTTGGCCGGCCTGTCGGCCTGCCGGGCCGGATTCAATAAAGGTGACGGGGGCGCGGCGCGGGGCATTGTTCCCCCCCAGCATAATAACGCAGCCATAAAGGGTGCCGGGCTTAAGTGTCAATAGGCGCTCGGCGGTGTATCGGCCCGCACGTGCGGCCGGGGCTTAGCGGCGCATGTGCCGTGGGTACGTAGCGGGAAGCGACGGGCTTAAATGTCCTGATGAATAATTTGCGAGAATGCAAGCGCCCCGCTTTGTTTTATTGTTTCGCCTGTTAGCCTCTGAGGGTTGCCGGTAAAAGTCTTTGTGTCTTCTTTGTAGGGGGGCCTCTTATCAGGTGTCTCGCGCGAATTTTTTTCTTCCTGTGAATCTTGTTGTTTGAGGGCGACGATGAACCCGATATGCTCTATCCGCGACGACGACGAGCGGGGAGTGTCGATAAAGCGAAGGGAGGATAGACAGATAAAAGAGAGGGGAGGATAGAAAAGTGAGCAGGGGGCTGCAATTACTGGTGGTGCTGCCCGTTGCTGCCTCTGCCCGCCGCCCCCTCCCGATGTGATTTCAATAATTGGGTCCGGGGAAATCGTGGCAACAACTTGGCCATTTCTAATCTATTGTGCGCGACAGGCGGGCGGGCTGCAGTTACCCCCCTCCTGGGATCGGCTGATGCGCTCGCTGTGTGCACCGGGCCATGAAAGGGAAGGAAGGAAGCGAGCGTTCGTGTCAGCGGAGAGAGAGGGAGAGGGAGGGAGGGAGAGGGAGAGAGAGGACTATGCCAGTATCTGCCCCAACTATTGGCCGATTTTTTTTTCTCGAGTGGATATATATACACACTTTTCTTCTTCTCGGCCCTACTGTGCCATTCCAACTGCTGTGTCTGCATGGATGGGCTGGCTGGCTGGCTGGCGGGCCCCAGATGTCCCGTTAATCAATCATAAAGTCTGTGCTGCTCTGGGGGAGCTATTAAGCAACTCCCGCTGCAAGACTGCCCAGTTATCTGTCTATCGAGAGAGAAGGAAGGGGGCTTAGAGCCGGCCGCGATGGGCCGTTGGAGTGATTCGCGAGGTGGGAGGAAGAGAGAGAGAGAGAGAGCGCGCCAATGAAGCTGTCGATATTGCACGTTGATGTATATAGTATTTTTTCGCCTTCTCCCGCGGCTGTGGCCCTGCCATTGGCCCTGCTACGGGCCCTGCGGCCCTGCTGGCCGTGGCGGGGGACTACCACCATCACCAGTGGCCCGTGTCCCGCCTTTTCCATTTCTTCTTGTATTTCTCCTTTTTTGTGTTTGTTTTCTAATTGCTCTGGTCAGTGCTGCTCGCGGTGCCGTACCCGCCCCATAAAGTCGAGTCGCACGGGGTGAAAGTGACATTTTTATCATTAGTGGGGGGGGGGGGGGAGGATTCGTCGTCCCCTCACCACCATCTTTGCTCTCTGCGCGCTCCATTTGCAGGGGGGGAAAGTGGTTTTGTTGGAGTAATTATTTTCGCTGTGGCAGGAAAAAAAAATGTACAGAAAAACACTGGCTGGTTTTTGGTAGTGGAGGGTGGCTTTGCGATTTCATGTCGTGTTGCTGCAGAGCAGGTGAGTGGTGAGGTAGGAGGGGGGAGGGGGGGAGGCGATGCACTGCTTATGTTGTCGTGAGGTGTTGGGGTTGCGGGCGCACTCGGATAGACCGACGAAACGGTCGGACCGTGTCGCGGCCCATAAATATTCAATCCGGGGGTCTTGTAAAGTCGTTACTGCAACTGTTTAAGGCAGGGGTTGGCGGCGCAGCGTAGCTGGCACGGCTCGCGGGCCTCTGTGCCGGGCCTCTGGGCCGGCCGACAACTCGCTCATCACCCGCGCATTCCGACGCGTTGGCACTCTCCGACTTTTTCATACCGCTCCTCGCACTTCCGCCTCTCCCCTCCTTTCCTCTCTCTCTCCCTCGCCAGTCTCGCTTTCCTTCCTTGCTTGCTGCTACTGCTGCTGCCGCTTCTGCCGGGCCCCTTCACCGACTACTGTCAGCAGAGTGTGTGGCACGGCCCCTCGCATTGTTAACGCCGCTTGCTGTTGGCACAGGAGGCCGCCGCGCGAGCGAACCGAAGAATTCCTCCCAAATTGGCTCGCACTACGTATAGTAAAAGTGTATTACGTATGAATGCCACACACACACACACACACGCAGTGCGCTCATTCTCGTTGAAGTAGCTTGCACTCGGCCGCGTCGCGGCCACCACATCCTGTGGTATGAATGGGAGCAGCAGCAGCGGTGGCCCTGCGGGAACGTCAGAAATAACACAAAACCCCTCTCCCGTCCGCGGCCCTCCACTGCTGGCCGCTGACTGACTGACCGGTTCGTGGTGCCTGTGATGCCCGCGTGCCGCTGCTCTCGCTTGCTACCGTTTTCATGGAACAGTCTTAGTGGCGGGGCTCACACAGACACACAGACACACACACACACACACACACACACACACACACGTGCGTGCACCTGACCAGTTCGCCGCACGGTCGCTACAGGGCACACCATAAAAATAATAATAATTGAAGACAGTGTTGCGGATTTTTATTTGGGTTTGCGACGCTGTCGCGGCCATCCGCCGCTGTTCTGCGGCGCTCTCCTCGTCGATTTCCTTGACCTTGGTGATGTCGTTGGTGAATTTGCAGACCCCCCCCCCCCCTTCGTCCGGAGCCTTCGTCGCCTCCGCTGTGCTGGCTGAGGGACCCCGGTCCCCGCTCGGCCCGGCGCCAAAGGTCTCCCCCGTCCCTCCCTGCAAGTTCGCCGAGGCGCGCGCCCCCTGCTCCCGGCAGTTGTATCCTCTCTCTCTCTCTCTCTCTCTCTCTCTCTCTCTCTCTCTCTCTCTCTCTCTCTCTCTCTCTCTCCCTCCCTCCCTCTCTCCCTCTCTCCCTCCCCCTCCCTCCCCTCCTCCACTCCTTGACCCCCTTTTCCGACCGGAACACGGCCGTCCTTTCCTCCATTCGCTCCTTTTAACTCGGTTGTAGTAGCAGTAGGCGGAGTGGAGCAGGACTCTTACTGCTGTCTCGCTCCCACTTTACTCTGGTCAACCCTTTTCGTCTCTCTCTCTCTCTCTCTCTCTCTCTCTCTCTCTCTCTCTCTCTCTCTCTCTCTCTCTCTCTCTCTCTCTTGCTACCCTCCACCGTCGCCATACCGAGAAAAGTCGATTCTCAGTAAATAGTTCCCTTCGCTGCCGTGGTGGTATGGCTACGGTTGGATGCTAACACACACACACACACGCATTTACACACACATTTACACACACACGTGCTCGCCATCTTCCTTTTACTCCCACATTTTTCGCGTGCCTCTACTCTTTGTCGCACTCTCTCTCTCTCTCTCTCTCTCTCTCTCGCGCGCGCGCGCCTACCCCTCCCGCCGTTGTTCTCCCTTATCTATTCGCTCTAGACCAGCGCGGCCGGCACCTCCACCCCATCGTCCCTTTTCTGTGAAACTGCGCGCGTCCAGTTTTACGAAGTGTTAAATGGCCTTGAGTCGCCCCTCGCTGCCTCGCCGTGCCGTGACGGTGATGGCGTTCCACCGGGCAGCGACCTGAGGAGCGCAGCCAGCCGGGCGGGCGGGCGGGCGGCGGCCAGTCGAGTGTAAACTCCTGCCGCCCCGAGCGGCGGGGAATTGACTTGCATCTCTGTTCGCGGGGGGTCGGGGCCGTCTCCGCAGGGGGTACGCGGGGACCACACCAGGGGGGCCCGCAGGGGGAGGAGGCCGAGGGTGGGGCGATAGGGCGGGAGAGGAACTCCTCCTTGTCCTGCCCGGCGAGGCAACTGCGGCGCGCGCGGGAACTTTGGATTAACTTTGGAGGTGCAGGTTGGCAGGCTTTGGTGGCCGTCCCCTTGCTGCCCCCCCCCCTGTCCCTCTCACATTGTGTGATGGCTCTGTGCTCTGTGGCTCATTTCGCTGATGCATTGTGTTTGGGATTTGGGCAGACAGGGAGGGGGAGGGGGGGGGGGGGGGTACAAGGATTCTGTGTATGTGTGTGTGTGTGTGTGTGTGTGTGTGTGTGTGTGTGTGTGTGTGTGTGTGTGTGTGTGTGTGAGAGGGGAGCGGCCTCCTCAGAGTCGCCGTCGTGACTGTATTATGCGGGTGCAGGACCCTCGCCGATGACCGCGGGCAGCCGACCTGGTTCGGCGTCCCCTCCCCCCTCCTCCTCCTCCCCTAGCCCTGCCCCCCCCCTGCCCCCTCCCCCCCCCCTCCCCTAGCCCCCCCCCTGCCCCCCTCCTCCTCCCCTAGCCCCCCCCCCCCTCCTCCCCCTCCTCCTCACCTAGCCCCGCCCCTGCCCCCCCCCCTCTTTCGGCACGCGCCCTTGGCGCACGGATCGGACGGAAGCCGTATATCCGTTGGCGCATAGCAGCACCCCCTCATGTCTGTTGTGGGGGGGGGGGGGCGCCCCGGGGGGTCGTGTCCAGTCCGTGGGGGGTCAAGCTGCGCCGCGGGGGGTCGGACAGGGTTCAAGGTCGCTCGTGGCGTGGCCGCCGCCGGCTGATTCATCATTGTCGATCCTGGTGGCGTCCTGCGCCGACCAATAGGCCGCGCGCCGTCAGGTGTTTGCTCTGCGTGTTTGGATTGGCGCTCGGAGAGGCGGGGGACGGGTGGTGGTGGTGGTGGGGGGGAGGGGTGCTGTCCGACGGAACAGTGTCGCCGCCGCCGGGGTGATGAAATGTGTGTCTGTCGTCGTGCTGGGCTTTACGACGTCCGAGAGCAGGGGAGGGACGTCGGCGAGGTGCGCTGGCGGGGCCCCCGGGCCGGCCGACGCCGACGGGGAGGACAGGGGAGGACGCCGACGCACCGCTGCGGCTGGTCCGACCCGGCCCGGCCTGGGTTTGGGGTCAATGGAGGCGACGTGGTATATCCGCCGGGGGGGGGGGGGGGAGGATGTAAGGTGCGGCCTGCAGGGCCTGCGGGCTCTGCCGTGCCCCGCCTCCCGTGTCTCTCGTGTCCCCCCCCCCCCCCCCCCCCTCGCCCGCACCTTTCCCATCAATCTTACGGCCCTGCTTGTGGCGGAGGGGCGTCTGGCGGCGGTGCCTGCGATCTTAACCAGCGCCTCCGCCACACACCTTGATGTGTAATTAAGAGCTCCACCCTTCCCCCTCCCCTCCGCACTTAAATGATTCCCTCTCCCGCTCTTGCACACAGTCCCCCCCCCCCTCTCTCTCTCTCACACACACACACACACTCTGTGCACACGTGTGTGTGTGTGTGGTCAGAGACCAGCGGGGCGTGTTTGGGATTAGAGCCCGTCTGACCGCAGGGCCCCACGGGGGTTCTTCTGAGAGTAGAGAGGGGAGTGGGGCACTGTTTGACGGGGGCGCGGCCCCAGCCTGTCCTGTCCCGGAGTATATGGGACACTCCGGGTCTTACGGCCTCCTCTTCAGGACTTCATGGAAAATTAGTGTTTTATTCGCGCGGGCCATTACTGTAACGAGAGGGAGAGAGAGAGAGAGAGAGGGAGAGGGAGAGGGAGAGAGGGAGAGGTAAGGTGGAGGAGTGCAGCCGTGACGTCACGGCCCGGAACGGGATGGGCTGAGAGATGGGATGGCCGTAGAAAGTGCAGTGCAGTGCGCAGTCATCAGCCGCGATGCAGCTACGGCGGCAGCTTTCCTCGTCTCTCGGCAGGGGCGGGCGCAGGGGAGGAGCCGGGGGGGGGGGGGGGGGACTCGGCGAGGAGGGCGCGACAACAGGTGGTCCGCGTCGCGTGGCGGCCGCCGGGGCGGCCGTGCCGTGCCGAGTGGCACTGTGCGGGCCCCCTGCGGGCCCCCTGCGGCGCGCCCAGGTCCTGGAGGCCCTTGTCGTTGCCCTGCTGCTCCCCGGCGGTCCGTCCGCCCCCAATGGGAAGGCGCCGCGGTCCCCCGGGACGGGTCCGCGGGAAGTGGCGGCGGTTCTGGTGCTGCTGCTGCTGCTGCTGCTGCTGCTGCCGGTGGTGGTTGTGGTGGATGTGGTGGGGGCCAAGAGGTTCCGGAAATTATCAGACCAAGTCGTTGCCCCGGCTGCCTCTGCCTGCCTCCTCGCTCTGGCGGGTCGCGGCCGGGCGGGAGGTCCCCCTCCTTCCCCTCCTCCTCCTCCTCCTCCTCCTCCTCCTCCTCCTCCTCCTCCTCCCGCGCCGTCCCCGCAGGTACTGCTCCTGGTGACCATCCGGCACGTACAGCCGCCCGCGGTCGGCTTCCTGGAGCACTACTGCTGCTGCTGCTGCTGCTGGAGCGCTGGAGCTGCCGTAACGAACAATTTTGTCCAGCGCCGCGCTCTCTCTCTCTCTGGAACGCGGGCGCCCAGTGTATTCTTACATGTACATGCTGTCTGTGTGTGATGCACAGACACACCGTCTGTGTGTGTGTGTGTGTGTGTGTGTGTGTGTGAGGACCCTTGTCGGTGTGTGAGGCTCCGCCGTGCACATCACGCTTGTTACCACGGTGAGCGTGAAGCGGTTGGCGGGTCCGCGGCGGCGGCGCGCTACTGGATGTGTGTCTGGGGGGTTTCCCCCTCGCAGACTGGCTGGCGGCCCCTCCCCGCACCGCACCTGCTCTCGCTGCACTGCACCGCACTGCACTGCGCGCGGCGCACCGCTTCTGGGCTCGTCGTTGTCGTGGGGCTTCCTGTGTTGACACTTTCCTATCCGCAGACGGACGTGGTGCGGTGTGGCGGCGGTGCAGCCGGGCAGAGAGAGAGAGGGAGAGAGAGAGAGAGAGAGAGAGAGAGAGAGAGAGAGAGAGAGAGAGGGGGGGGGGGGACAGAGAGAGACAGGGATAGAGAGAGAGAGAAGACGTCGTAGGGACGTGGTGAAAGCTCTCGGCTGGCTGACTTGATCGGTACTGGATGCTGGTGCTGCTGCCCCTCTGCGCTCCGCAGCAGCAGCAGCAGCAGCCTCTGACGTGACCGAGTGAATCTGTGCGGCTGTGGCTGGCTGCTCCGGCCCTATAGCCTGTAGCTTATAGTGTGTGTGTGTGTCCTGTGCCGTACCGGGGGGAAGATGAGGCCCGGAGGCGTGCGTGCGTGTGTGTGTGTGTGGCATGGCCTAGAGCCAGGCCGGCCTGTGGGGAGTTGTACTAGCAGCAGCGCCATCCAGCAGGGCGGCTCCCCCGGGTTTTACTCCCCCCCCCCTCTTCCCCTTCCCCTTCACTCTCCCTCGTCCTGTGATGATTGGGTACTCACTGTGTGTGTGTGTATGTAGCTCGGCCGCGTGTTTCGGCTGTATACTGTACACACCTGAAGCTCCCCTCGGGGTCACACGGGCACGCACACACGCGCACAGACTTCATGGCCTGCTTGTTTATTGTAGTGTAGTGTGGTCTGGGTGTGGGGTCCGCAAGCCGTGACAGAGAGGGGGGGGGGCGGCTTATCTGATGGGCACCGCAGGGGATGGGGGGGAGGAGGGGACCTCAGCACGAGTGATGTACTCGGCTGGGCCGCTGTTGGCTGAGGGGGTAGCATGGTGACGCCTGCTGGGTAGGCAATGGGCGGCGCGTGCGGCGCAGGCGTGCCGTGCGGGCCGGCCTACCCCGGGACCCGCGGGCGCTGTGCTGGAGAGAGAGAGAGAGAGGCGCGGGGTGGTTGTCTGCCGCGACGGGGTTGTGCAATATCCCAGAGGGAGAGGGGCAGACAGACAGACTGGGGAAGGGCGCGCACAAAACCGCCCTAGTTACATAATGGCGGACGCGGCGGTCCCAAATGATAGGGCGAAGCCTTATATTGGCGGGCGCGTGTCGCTGGCGTGTGTTTGAGTCGCCCTGCTGCTGGCCTCCATCTCTCTCTCTCTCTCTCTCTCTCTCTCTCTCTCTCTGGCCTCTATCTCTCTCTCTGGCCTCTATCTCTCTCTCTGGCCTCTATCTCTCTCTCTGGCGCTCACCTAGCCTGCCTCCGACTGGCCTGATTCGCTAGGCATCTTATCCCCTTTGTCTGTGTGCCCTCTCTTCTGTGCCTCTTGCTCGCTCGCGCCCTCCTTGTAGTCACGCGTCACCAGTCAGGGCCCCCGCGGCTGCTCTCTGTCTCTCTCTCTCTTTCTCTCTCTCTCTCTGTCTCTCTCTCTCTCTCTCTTCCTAACCCCCTCCGAAACGACGACGTGCCAAATCGCTCTGCCTCCCCCCCCCCCTCCCTCCCCTCCCTCTCCGCAGCGACAAGAAAATTCCTCGACAGGTACGGTTATAAATACACTACCAACCACCGCACTCGGTTCATATTTTTGCCCCGCGGTGTAGGGCGGCAGG
Source organism: Megalurothrips usitatus (assembly GCA_026979955.1). Lineage (NCBI taxonomy): Eukaryota > Metazoa > Arthropoda > Insecta > Thysanoptera > Thripidae > Megalurothrips > Megalurothrips usitatus. The sequence goes on from CM049601.1 coordinate 11,797,257, forward strand.
TGCGTGCGGCTGCGGTGCGGTGCGGTGCCGCTGCGCCGTCGCCGTCGGGGACCTCGCATTGTGCTGTGTGCGCCCCGGCTCTGACTAATGGTGGGTCCGCGCGGGGCGTTGGCGTTGCCCGGCCTGTGCCCCTGTGCCCCCGGGCCCCTGGGCTGCCGGCGGCTGTGTAGCTCGCTGCGTATCCTGGCCGCCTCGCCGTCGGCGTCCCGGAGGGGAGGAGGCTCTAGGCCCCCTGCTAGATGGCGGCGGCGGCCGACCTGCGGGGGGCATTGCACGGCGGAGTCACGGCCGGCGCGCCCGCGTCCGGGCGTGGCGGGGCGCGGCCGCCGATTCACCTGCCGCGGCCGCCGCCGCCGCTGCTGCTCCTGGCACGGTGCGATGACGGCGCGCTCGTTTGTTGCGTTTTATGAACACCGACGACGTCGTGGTCCTCGCCGCCGTGACAATTGTCACGAGCTGCGGGCGGCGTCGGCCTCTCGGCGGGGACCCGGTGGTGGTGGTGGTGGTGGTGGTGGTGGTGGTGGTGGTGGTGGTGGTGGTGGTGGTGGTGGTGGTGGTGGTGGTGGTGGTGGTGGTGGTGGTGGCGGCGGCCGTAATCCTTCGCGCACCTCGCCGTCGGGGCCCCGGGGCCTCGAGGGCTGATGGCATTGCTACGGCATGGCGGCGGCGCCGCACGGCCCTGCCAGAGCCGTGTGTGATGTCGCTCTGCGGAAGCCCTGTCGATGCGAGGCGCCGCCGCGCTGCGGGGGCGGGGTCTCTCTTCCACCCGCAACACGCCCTCCCCCCCCCCCCCCCAAACACACACACACACGCACACACACACACACACACACGCGCGCGCGCGCGCGCGCGGGCCGGGTTTACGCCACCATTACTAGGCATAAGGAGCCGTTTCCGTTGAGCCTCTGGGTGACGGGGCGCCTGCCTGGGTGCCTGCCTGGCTGCCCGCGCGGCCGCCCCGCGGGGTGGTTTTTTACTCGACCGCTTTACGGCGGGGCGTAAGTCTCCTGGGGGAGAGGGAGGGGGAGGTTTAAACCCCTCCGCCATGATCTTCTCTGCCTGTCGGGCATGTGTGTGTGTGTGTGTGTGTCCATGTTAACGCGCCGTTGGCGTGCGGACGCACCGCTCGGCCAGTGTCGATCGTCCTGCAGTAGTGCGGCGGGGGGTACTCGGAACCGATCCAGGCCCTGGAGGTACGCCGTGTCACTGCTCTCTCCGTCTGTCTCCCTCCCTCTCCCACGCTTCTTCTCCCTCCCTCTCTCCTTCTCCCCCCGCCCCCTCCCTCCCTCTCTCTCTCCCTCTCTCTCCCTCTCTCTCCCTCTCCCTCCCTCTCTCTCTCCCTCTCTCCCTCTCTCCCTCTCCCTCCCTCCCTTGTCTCTCTCTCTCTCTCTCTCTCTCGCACTGCCAGCACGCGCGGCCCGAGGGGAGTGCCGCCTTATTGAATGCCGCCCCCCGCGTCGCCGCGTCCTTTCCCCGCCCCGCTGGTCGTCCCCTTCGATCTGACGTCCCCGAGCGAGAACGGCGACGCTCCCGAACATGACGGCGCCGCTAGTTGCGATTTGTCAGGTGCGGCAGGCGTCTGCTCCTTTTGCGCGCTTTCTCTCTCTCCCTCTCCCTCTCTCTTCCTCTCTCTTGCTCTATCTCTCTCTTGCTCTATCTCTCTCTAACGCCATCGGGTCGACCCCGACCTCTCCTGTACGGTGGCGCTGCCCTGGTGGGGTGGGGATTGACGGTCCCCCCCCCTCCCCCCTCTCTTTCCCCCTCAGCCTTGGCTTGGTGATTGATAAAGATGTATGGACTGATAAGGGACACCGCCGCCGCGGTAACCGGGGGGGGGGGGGGGGGGGGGGGGGGGCCTCTGACGGGGGCGTCGGCGTCGTCGTCCAGAGGGGTCGTCGGGGTGGTGACTTTGTGTGTCGGACGCAGCCCCCCGCTGAGGGCTACGGGACGTCTCATCCAGGGAATGGGCCCCGGGTCTCTCTCTCTCTCTCTCTCTCTCTCTCTCTCCGTCTCTCTCTCCGTCTCTTTCTGTCTCCCTCCCTCCCTTGTGATCCGAGACCCCCCGTAGGTTGTTGTAGTGTCATTGTGATCCGTGATAGAAGTGCAGGAGGGCCGGCCGGGGTGAAGCCATTTTGAGGGTGGAGCGGCGGCCCGGAGGGGTTGGGGCGGGGAGACCTTCCGGTCCGTGGCGGACGGCCGGCTGTGCAGAGTCACCCGCCCACTCCCGCAACCGGCGGCGTGAGGGGCGGAATTGGAAAAGTGGCGGTGTAGGTTAGTAGAAAAAAAAATTGTCCTAAAATGAAAATAGTCCGGGGTTTGTTTTTTTTTTTAAATTTATGTATCCATGGTCTGGTATGTAACGGTTATGAAAAATGTATACTCTGATGTCCCTGCGCTGTGGAGCGTCTGGAGTGCAAGGAGAGATGCGGTCTGCGCGCAGCAGTCGGGGGGGGGGGGGGGGGGGGGGGGTATGGGCGCGGGGCTGCAGGCGCAGAGGGATTCCCTGTACACCGGCGGCCGGCCACCCGGAGTCGGCGGGGCGTGGCGCGAGTGCAGGGCGTGGTCGCGGTGGCGGGGCGTGGCGGGGCGTGGCGGGGCCGCGGGCGCTATCCATCAACGGGCCGAACGCGCGACGTCTTGTTAGCCGCCCCCGACACTCCCCGACCGTCTCCATTTTTCTCGTATTATTTTTTCCGCGCTCGTCGCAATGCGTCTCTCTCTCTCTCTCTCTGACTCTGTCTCCTTTTCCCGCTGATTACGTGTTGTTCACCCTCCTCCCTCTTCCCTCCTCTCTCTCTCTCTCTCTCTCTCTCTCTCTCTCTCTCTCTCTCTCGCCACTGCTTGCTCGCTGTCTGCTGGCTGGAGCGAGTCCAAATCCCGAAATACAACCGCTTTCCCCCCACCCCTCTCTCCTTCTCTATGGGAAGGTAATTCGTCGCTACGGCTTAATAGCGGCACTGCACCGTCGTGGCAGCGCACCAAGCGTTGTGGCCGAGTTGGCCGGGTGGGGCCTCGTGACAACGGGTGCCTTCTGCTGCTGCCGCCGCCCGCCTCGGGGGAGTTTTTAGTTTTTGGTCGGGTTTCCCCCCCCCCCCCCCCCCCCCCCTGGCTCCGCCCCTCGTGCCTGACCGCTGACCGAAAGGGGCGTGGTGAGCGCACTTTCGTTGTGCAGAAACAACGTGGAACGCCACGCCGTATGCCATGGCGGAGCCTTTTTTTGAGGTGTTCAGAAAGTCATTTTGGCATGAAATACGAAGTGCCTCTTAGTAAAATCATTTTTTTTCCTTTGCTTAATGAACTTTGTAATATTCGTACAAGTATTTTTTTCGTGGTTTTATTTTGGCGCGTAATTTGGTTTGCCTGATAATTGTTTTAAAACAAAATATTCTAGTGATTTTTTTTTTCTTGTTATCGTTTCCTGCTGTCCGGTTGATTGATTCGGGTGCACCGCCCCGCCAGCCGGGAGGGGAGCGCAGGGGCCCGGCTGGGCGTGGTCGGCCTGCCGCTGCTCTGCCGCGGGGTCGACGCTTGGTGGCCGCCCTCGGGGGTAGGGGGTATGGGGGGGGGGGGGGGGGGGGGGGCTGGTGAGCCGCGGCCGCGGTAGGACACCACCACGCGTCCCCGCACTGTTTGTGTTTGGGGTGTGGTTGTGGTGGTGTAGCGCAGTGTGTGTGTGTGTGTGTGTGTGTGTGTGTGTGTGTGTGTGTGTGTGGGGGTCTGGGACTGACGTGGTGCTTCTTGTGTTTCAGGTGAGGACCCTTTTGCCGTGCTCTGCCGCGGCGGGTGGCGGGGATGAGGTGAGTGGTGGAGGGCGGCGGCGGCGGCGGTGGTGGCGGTGGCGCAGGAACCCAATTCGAGGTCCCCGCGTGCTGCCGCTCTGTCTGTCCTCCCCGGTGCCGGCCTCGGCCGTCAACGCCAGCAGGGAGAGGCCGTCCGGGGAGGAGGAGGAGGACGATGGCGGAGGCCGCAGGCAGCGCGGCCGGTCTGAGTGACGGCTTGTCGCCCCCGCCCCGCCGCGGGCTCGAGTACCACGTCGCCGAGGCGACCCCGGTGACCCCGGCGACGAGCTTGGCCCGGATAACGGCGCCGCCGGCTTTGCAAAGGGAGTTCTCCTCGGCCTCGGTGTTCATCCCCGGGGTTTATAGTTTAGGCCGCCGTTGTGGCAGTGCATAAAGGAGGCGCGGTGGAAGAGAGAGAGAGAGATAGGGTGCTGCAGTGCAGCGCAGGGGTTGACGACGAGGGGCTTGGGCCGCGTGCGCCCGCGCCGCTGTTTGCCGTGGTCGTCTGCACCCCTTGGGAAGGCTGATGTTCGCCACGCCCCTTTACTCTTGGTTTTTGTTGTTGTTATTTTTGTTTTGGTTTTCGCCGGCGGCGCGCGGCCGCGGGAGGGCACGGCCGTTGGGGGAGAGGGCGGGGCCCCCCGCCGCCACCGCCGTCCGTGCACCTGACCGCACCGCAGCGCAGCGCACCGCACCGCAGCGGCACGGAGTGCGGGCCCCCGTGCGCTGCACACGGGCCGCGGTGTTTTATGGAGCGCTGCTGTGGCCGCGGCCGGAAGACTCGACGCGCGCTGTGCGTGTGCGTGTGTGTGTGTGTGTGTGTGTGTGTGTGTGTGTGTGTGTGTGTGTGTGTGTGAGAGAGAGAGAGAGATGGCGGCGAGGCCGCGGGGTGAAAGGTACTACCACCACCACCACCACCACGACGGCAGGTGTGGCCGCGTCGTCGCACCGCGTTGGTGTGCGCCCGAACGCAATGTCAGTAACGGCGGTCGGGCCGTCATGCCGTTGGTGTGCTGGTGGCTGACGCGGTGGTGCGTCGGCGGGCCTCTCCGTTGGTCCCTCTGGCTGGCCTTTGGCCGGCCTTCGGCGGGCCGTGGGCGTCCCGGGGCCTTGTTTTAATTAGCACCCCTCCCCCTGTTGGGGGTCGGTCGGTGGTGTTGGTGGGAAGGGCCTTGGCTTCCACTAACCCTCTCTTCCTCTCCCTGTCTGTTGGTCTGTCTGTCTCTCTCTGCCGCCGCCGCCGCCGCCGCCGCCGCCGCTACGCCCGCCCGTCCCCACTGTTTTTCGGGGGGTGGGTGGCGTCCCGTCGGCCTGCCCGCCCGTCGGCCCGCCCGTCGGCCCGCCCGTCGGCCCGCCCGTCGGCCCGCCCGTCGGCCCGCCCGTCGGCCCGCCCGTCGGCCCGCCCGTCGGCCCGCCCGTCGGCCCGCCCGTCGGCCCGCCCGTCGGCCCGCCCGTCGGCCCGCCCGCCCCCTGAGGAGGTGCCCCGGCGGACGGCGCACCTCCCTCGCTCGCGTGACCCGCGTCCATATCTCGATGCGATGCCCCCCGCGATGCCCTGCCCCCCTCCCCACCCCTCCGCCAGGGTGTAGACGTGTACACGCTGACCAGGCCGGCCGCCCCCATGACCCCCATCGTCTTGGTGGGCTCACCCTCTGGCCCCGCCGCCCCCGCGGGGACGCCGACGGCCGGCGCCGAGGCATTATTCGTGTTTGTTTCCGGGGGAGGGGGGAGGAGGCGGGGAGGGGGAGGCGCCTTTGGTGTGTTCGCTGACCTCGAGGGGCGGGGAGAGGGAGGGGGAAGGGGATAAGCGGGGGCGCCAAGGGAAGGCGGTGTGTGTGTGTGTGTGTGTGTTGTCCATAGTGCCCATACGCTGGTGAATACGTGCCGTAGGGTGCGGGGGCGCGCGGGGGAATGACGAATGCTACCCCCTCCCTCCCTCCCTCCTCCTCCCTTCCCATTTGAGCGTGGCATACATGGCTGGCGCTGCTCGGCGTGCCGTGAATATGATGTGATGTGACGACGCAGAGGGGGTAACGAGGCGTGTGCAGTGTCCACAGCCCCCCCCCCTCTCCTCCCTCGTCCAATACGTACTCGTAACAGAATGCACGAGAGGGGAGGAAATAAAAAAACACGAGGACAGGACGGTATGGAGCGTTCTTTACTGTCGTGTTTTCCTTGTCTTTTTTTCTTGCGTGTGTGTGTGTGTGTGCTGGTGTGGGCAGCGGCGTGCGGCCGTGTCGCGTGCCGCCGTCGGGGCACGCGTCGCGGACGCTGCGGCGCCTGACTGGCTCCCGACCACGCCCCCCCCCCCCCTCTCACTCCTCTTTCGCGAAGTCACGGCAGAAAATGAAAATGGCACTCTTGACCGCGGCGTGCCGCCGGCTGATCTACCCCCCGGGGGGCGGGGGGGTCTCCTTGACTTTCACCTCCTCCTCCTTCCGCCTTTCCCCTTCCCCCCTCTCCCTCCCTCTTTCTTCCTTCGTCTCCCACCCCACCTACCCCCCCTCTCCTCTTCTACTACTTGGTGCCGAATTATATTGCGACCTAATGGATGGATACCGCGAGCCGGATAGAGCCCCCGCCCTCCCCACCCCCACCCCCCTCTCACTCACAGTAATGGACTACCGCCCGCGCTGCTTTCATCCACGCGCCAAATTTCCCTCCCCCTCCCCCTCCCGCTTCTCCTCCTCGGCCCCTCAGATAACCGAACAATCCCCCCCGGGGACTAGGAATCCGCCGCTTCCCACGGCCGCGGCCGCGGCCCCCGGTGTAATCGGCTCCGGCGCCGCCGCCGAGCGCCGCCCCGGTGGAAAAAAAAATAGAAGTATCCCTTTTGTACTATCGGCCGGCGGCGTGGCCGTTGAGTGGCGTCGCCGCACGGCGCTTCCTCTTGCTGGAGGCGGTGGTGGTGGTGGTGGTGGTGGTGGTGGTGGAGGAGTCCCGCGTGGCCGCCGTCGGCCCGGCATGCAGCCCGTCGTACGACACCGGCGCCGGCGTGCCCGCCCGTGTGTGTTGTCGCCGCTGGGGGTCGCACGGCTGCTGCCAAACGCCCTGCTCCCGGCGGCGGCGTCGGCTGTCAGGGGCGGCCGGCGGGGTCCCCGGCGGCCCCCCCACGGCGGCAGCGACCCGGCGCCCTCGAGTGCCCCCGCCGCTCGTGCTGCGCGCGTCACCGTGTCACATGCACGGCGGCAGTCAACCCTCCAGTACTCCGTAGGGGTGGTGCATGGTGCGTGGGGGCCTGTCGAGTCGACAGGTGGTGGTGGTGGTGGTGGTGGTTGTCCCTGCTGCTGTTGTAGTGCAAGTGCTCGGCCACGCAGGCAGGGAGGCCGTCGGGCCGTACGTGCGGGGGAAAGCGGTGGGCGAGGCGGTGCGGCCCCGTCGGCAGCACCGTGTCGTCCCTGGCCGTACTCATCACAGCTGCTGCAGCTGCTGCGGCGGCTCCCTGCGCTGCACTTTCTACGGTGGCACCGCGGCGACGACGACGACGACAACGGCGAAGAGGCGCCAATCTCCTGGGGAGAGGCGGCCGCAGCCGCGTACCACATAGCGACGTGTTCGGGGCGGGGTCTGCCGGAGACGAGAAGAGAGAGAGAGAGAGAGAGAGAGAGAGAGAGAGAGAGAGAGAGAGAGAGAGAGAGAGAGAGAGAGAGAGAGAGAGAGAGAGAGAGAGAGAGAGAGAGAGAGAGAAGAAAGTTTCCTGAAACGGCGTCATCTCTCGCCGTGTCACGACAAGGATCGACGGCGGCAGAAGAGCGTCAGCCGCTCGGTCTCGGCGATCGGCGTCGCGGCGCAGAGAGCGTGCGACACGCCGCCGCGGCCGCCGCCCGGGTGCTCTCTAAAGGGGCGTGGCGGCGCGTGGCGGCGCGTGGCGTGAGGGTGCCGCGGGCCACAAATCGGCCCGCCGCCGCTGGCGATGCTAAGAGGTGTCCTTGGGTCCACCCCGCACGCACGGCAGGGCACGGCAGGGCACGGCACGTGAGAGAGCTGCTGCCGCCGCCGCCGCCGCCGCCGTGAACGACTGTTCGAACCGAACGACCCATTTGTACTAAGCGCCGCGCTGCGTCCTAGTCGTTGTAAGCGGAGTGCTCGCCGCAAGCACCCAATCGTCTCTCTCTCTCTCTCTCTCTCTCTCTCTCTCTCTCTCTCTCTCTCTCTCTCTCTCTCTCTCTCTCATCTCTCCCGCTCTTTCGCGGGCGGCAGCAGCACCTCACGCGGTCCCGATCTGTCGCCGGGGCGAGCAGCGGAGCGGGGCATGGAGGCATGCAACGCTGCGGCCCGCCTGTTCTGCGGGGGCGGGGCTCCGCGGTGGTAGCGGCGGCGGTAGCGGCGGCGGTAGGGGCGGCGGCGTGCGCAGCCGCATCGAATTGCGTTTTTGCGTAACTCGTTCGCTCCACGCCGACGCTGGCTGTGGCCGCGGCGGCGAACCTCTGCCGGAGCTGCGTTGGCGTGCCGTAGGCAACTCGGGGCGTTTGTCTTGTCTGTCTCGGAGCGGCGGTAGGCGGTCGCAAACGCATTGGACGTCTGTCCACGGGGGCGGGCGGGCGGGCCGCGAGCTGGTGAGGCAGAGAGTGCAGCGGGCGGTTGCCCCCCTCCCCCCCCCCCCCCCGTCCTCCCCCGGTAGTGTACCTGGAGGGCCGTCACACGCCTCGCTGCCTGATGTAATTGGTGCACCTCCCCCGCCCCCCTCCCCTCCCCCGCTACCGGCGCCTCTATCCGCCTTTAGGCGTACACACTTTATCTACCTCGCCCTCTCGACTCGTCGGCTGCCGCCTCTCCCGGGGGTGGCGGCGGCGGAGCGCTGATCAGGTGGAGACGCCGCCCCCCCCCCCCCCCCCCTCCCGTCCGCCCCTATTACTGGGCTCGCCTCCGTCGGCCCCGCGGGTGTGGAGGTGGGGGGGGGGGGGGAATCTGGTCCGGTGCTGTACTCTGTACGCCCCCTACAGCCTTCCGCCCGACACCTGTTTTTTGTGTGGGGGGGGGGGGGACTTGCTGTTGTTACGGCGACGTCGTCGAGGCTAGATCACTTCACTAGGCCTAACTGTGCACCATCTCTTGAATGTGCACCGCCTCTTGACTGTGCACCGTCTCTTGGTTATGCACCGTCTCTTGACTTGACTGCCATCGGCCTGCACCGTCTCTACTCTGGCGACACCTACCAGCCCCCCCCCCCCCCCCCCCCCCCCCACAATCACGGCCGTTAACCGCCAAATCACACGGTGTTTGCGGCTTCGCCTGGGCTCCGTCGGGGCTCCGCCCGAGCGCCGCTCGCATCTGGGGCGGCTGTGCGCACGGGGGCCGGGCTGCGCACAGGCAGGCGTCAGCGCGGGGCCCGTCTGACGTTGCAACACCCGCGGCGTGAATGCTCATTCGCTTAGCAAGCGGTGCTACTCTGTGTGCAACAACCCCGTTCTCTCTCTCTCTCTCTCTCTCTCTCTCTCTCTCTCTCTCTCTCTCTCTCTCAGGCCGCAGCTCTGCGTCAGCGGATTGTAACGCTCCGGGACATGTCGTCGGAGCCCCCCCCCCCACTCCCTCCACCCCTCGTGTGTATTTTTTTTTGTCCCCAGAGGAGGGGTTTTTGAAGACTCTGCCTCGGCGGCGGCGTCAAGTTGCCCACCACATCCGCAACGCGAAGCGGATCGGACGCGGGGCCCACGTAAGCGGGGCGGCTGCGCGAGGTGTCTGTCGGACGTGCCGCGTCGTGTCTTGTCCTCCCCCTCCCCTCCGGCCGCTGTCGCGCCGAGAGACCCATTCGCACTTCCGATGACACGTGAAGGACGCGGCCCGAACGGCGTCCACCTGAACAGTCCGCGGGGGGGGGGGGGGGGGGCGCTGCGGGGGGTCTGCGGCTATTCGCCGCCTGGGCTAAGCAGATTGCACCCCGATGGCCTGGGCGATGGCCTAGATACCCCCCGCCGTGCTGCCCGCGAGGCGTCGGCGGCCTGGGCGCTGCCGCCGAGGCCGCCGCCGCCGGTGGTGGTGGTGTTTGAACCCGCGACACGCCGGGGAAGAAAGGGGAACCGCAGTGAATGGGGTTTTGTGACGGGGGGTGGCGGCCAAGGGCGGCGACAGGGGAAGCCCCGTGCCGGGGCCTCGCTGTCCAGAGGGGGGGGGGGGGGGCGGTCCGGCGGGTTGAGTGGGTGGGGTGGTTCGAACCGGTTCGGGACGGGACCCTCTGGCGCCCGCCGCCGCCGTCATGTCGTCCGGGCGCCGACGCCGCCGGGGTCACTGTCAAACACTTCTGTCCGCTGGCGGCGGCGGCGGTTCGACCACCACCGACGCCGCCGCCGCCGCCGCCGCCGCCGCCGCCGCCGCCGCCGCGGCATTTTGAGCACAGGGTTGAGGGAGCGGCCAGTGAGCCGCTCGCGTGCGTGCGCGGCTCCCACGGTGCCGTGCCGGTCCAGGAAGTGTCTCGGCCGCCGCCCCGGGGACCCCCCGGGGACCCCCCGGGGACCCCGCCGTCGTCACCGCCGCCGTCCGCACTGCACGACAGGACGGGACGGCATGAAACGGCTGTAAAATTTCATTTCTCTGTCGCACCACCACCACCACCGACGCCGACGCCATCATGACGGCGGCGCGGTGCGGCAGTGCGGCCCCCCGCCCCTCCCGGAGGAGGCCCCGGAGGCCCAAGAGGCCCCCAGCGGGGCCCGCCGCTCGTGCACATCGCATGTGAGCGAGCCATCGGTCAGTGACGGAGCGGGCAGAGCGTGGCGTGGCGGCGGCCGGCGGCCTCCACCCCGCTGGCTGGCTGGCTGGCTGGCTGGCTGGCTGACTGGCCGGCTCGGCTCTCGCGCAGGAAGCCACTGCCGTGATTACCGGGGGCCCATCCCCCCACCTCCCCCACCACCCACCCCAACCCTTCCTGCAAGAGAGCGGAAACCGAAACGAGGTTCCCTTCCCCCCTCCCCCGTCTCGCTGTCTGCCTGCCTGCCTGGGCGCGCGATTTTTCATACGTACGGCGGATAGTTGTTTCCGCGTTGGTTGTGTGACGAATCGTCTTCGACTCCCTGGTTTGGTGACGTTACGGACGACGGCGCTGCGAGGTGCTTGAACACGTGTTTCTTCTCTCTCTCTCTCTCTCTCTCTCTCTCTCTCTCTCTCTCTCTCTCTCTCTCTCTCTCTCTCGCCTCCGCGCCACGCTACGCCACGCCACCGCAAAGGCACACCCGTCAGGTTCCGTTTCCAGGCACACAATAACGCACCATTTCAAAACTTGCGGTTTCCAGTAACAGGCGTCGGCCGCGCCGCGCCTGGGTGAGGGAGAGGGGGCGGGAGGGAGAGAGGGGGGAAGCGGGAAACGCTGACGAATTGTTTCGACGGAGGTCTGCACACCACCACAAAAGTGCAAACGGCAAGCAGAAAGCAAAAAAAAATTAATGTCGCGAACGCAACATCGAGGCTAGTCGTGTCGTCGTGAGGGAGAGCGAAGCAGCGGTGTGGGGGAGTGAGACGGAGGGAGCCGGAGGAGAAGGAGGAGAGGTGTGCGGTGCGGCCGCCGCGGAAACGTGCCTCCGCCGCGGACAGGCCGACGGCGACCTGGCGTCCGCGCCACATGAATCAGGGGTCGCCCCCGCCGTCGCACCACGCCGTCGGACAAACGCCGACCTACATCGGGGTCCTCTCATCTCGGGCCGGCGGCCACCGTATCGGCGCGGCCATCTCGAGGACGCCGTTGGCGGTCCTCGCGGCGGCCGCGGGTTGAGGACGGACGACGGCGAGGACGGTGACGATGAGGATCGATGGGGGCGGCCGTAGGACGGCGGCCAGGTGGCGGCGGGGGCCGCGCCGGCCGGCGGCAGAGTGCTATTCCTGTTTCTGCCCAGCCTGTACCGTGTCATATGCACCCTGGCGGCAGCACGGCGGACCACCTCACGGCACGGCGGTTTGACAGACATCGCGCCGGGGAGAAAGGAGACACTCGGTCTCTTTGAGCGTCGGCCAAACCCAGCCGGGGGGCTGCGGTTGTGCGTCAGGGCGCCCCCCCCCCTCCTCCCCTGGTCCCGCCCCTGCCCTCCCCGCGAGGGCCTGCGGGGGCCTCCTTTAGAGCGGCGTAATAAAAACGCACTCGCGCCTCGCCTGCTCGCTCACCTGCCGTCGCTGCGCGCTCCGCGTCTTCCGCCCCCGGGGCGCCGCGGCCGAGGTGGGGGGAACGGGGCAGGTATTGGAAAACTGGGGGGAACGGCGTACAAGGAGGAGGCCCGTGACGTCCACCCTCCCTCCCCGGGAGAGAGGAGGCCGTCGCGAATGCCGCGCGGGGAGGCCCTGAAGTCTGTCGGGGGGGTGTCGTCCTGCCTGGCGGGCACGCCGGCGGCAAGTGGACGTCTGCGAGGACGGCGTCGTCGGGCCGAGGCTCCGGACGGGCGCGCGGCGCCCCCCGCGGCGCCCCCCGCGGCGCCCCCTTATTACCGGCCGGCTCCAGGGCCCCCGCAGCCCCACTCCACCCCCACCTATCGATCGGGGTCTGTCTCATCATTTCCTTTTCGTCGTCGTCGTCCTGGCCGCCGCGTCCGCCGCGTCCGCCGCCGCCTGTCGGACTGGACGCGATAAGGGAAGCAATTTGCCGCGCGGGGTCCGGGTCCGGGGCCGCGGGGTGCGCGACGTCCGCGAGCGGCATTCGCACCTGGCCGCCGTCCGGGGTCCGTCCGGGGGCTGTCCGGGCCGGTTAATGAGGACGACGACGACGACGACTAGCGGCCGGCGGGCCGAGGCGGCCGAGCGTTCCTGCTAATCGCGTGCGTGCATCTAGGCGGCTGTGCGCGGCTGTGCGCCCCGAGGCGGGGCTCCGCGGGTGCGTCTCTACGGGAGGGGCCCCGCCGGCCCCGCCTAGACCAGAAGAGGCGGCGGACCCCGATCTACATGCCCGTCGCCGCTGCTGCCGCTGCTGTAGCGCGCTGGGGCCGGAGGGCGGCGCGGCCGCCGGCACCGTGTCGCGTCACACATTCCACGCACGACACGGCCTCCAGCCCGGGCCTCTAGCCGGGCCTCCGCCCCAGCGGGAGCTGCAAAACTGTCGGAGAAGTTTACAGATTCCAGGACGGGGCGGTGAGGAACAGGAGGCCCCGCGAGTGTGGGGATGAGTGACGCCATGAGGTGGTCTGTCCGACGGCCCGCCAGCTCTCCCTCTAATTAAACTCCAGAGACAACAGAGGCGCGCCGGGCCGGCTGGACAGAGGGGCGTGGTCGTCGGTGTGACGCCCCGCCGTGTGCCGTGCTGTGCGGTGTGACTGTGCGCTTTGGTGTGCAGTTTACGCGAGCGCGTTTACAGCGGTGCCTGCGTCGAGGCAATGCTCAGTACGCCTGAGATCGGTGGTGTCTGGAGAGACGGCTCTGGAGAGACGGCTCGGGAGGGACGCCTCTGGAGAGACGCCTCGGCGTCTAAGCACACCTCGTAGAGGCAGTTTTGTGCGGGACGCGTGTGGAGCCCGAGTGTTGCCTGCTGTCCACACCTGTGTGGTAGTGCGAGGTGTGTGTGTGTGTGTGTGCCCGCTTCTGTGCCGCCGCCGCCGCCCCTCCCCGCGTCCCCTCCGCCCCGCGCACTCTGTCCTTTATCATTGATTAGAGGAGCCGCACACGCACACACACACACACACACATGAATACACATACACACGCGCGGCGCACGCAGCGCTTTAGAGAGGGTGTCAGTCGGATAGTGTGCGGGTGCGCGCGCACGTTTTCGATTGTGTGTGTGTGTGTGTGTGTGTGTGTGTGTGTGTGTGTGTGCTCAGCTGGTACCCGCATGCCTGTCATGCTGGCTGCCTATCTGGCTGCGTGGCTGTCTGGCGTTCTATACAGTGAACGTGCGACGCCATGTTGTGTCAACGCCTCTGCTTGTGTGTGTGTGTGTGTGTGTGTGTGTGTGTGTGTGTGTGTGTGTGTGTGTGTGTGTGTGTGTGTGTGTGTGTTCATCGAAGACCCCGTCTCGCCGTCCTGCGGGCTACGCTCTGGATGCTCGCGGCGCCGCCGTACCGCCACGGTTCGATCGCTGCTGCTGCTTCTACTCTGTCGCGCTCTGTCGTTCCCATTTGCACGCTGCGGGGAATATGTATGAGAGAGAGAGGGGGGGGGGGGGTGAGGAGGTGTGCAGTTGTCCTGCCTATAAGCGCACGCCGCGGTGTTCGCAGCTGAGCCGCCCACTGTTGGCAGTTTGGGCTGCGTTATCAGCACCGATGAGTCGCTCACGCGCGGCGGCGGCGGCGCTTTGATATTTGGATTGTATATATTTTATTGCCTCTCACGACATCTCTAGATTTTTTTCTTAATTCTTGTATGTGTGTGTGTTTTTTTTTTTTTGTCTCGCGGTGTACCTGTTTGCCTAGCTCTGGCTGTGCCGGGGCCGGGCGGACTGGATTTGCAGTCGTTTATGCGCGTGGGAAACTCCCGATAGCGGAGTGGCGGCGTCCGGGCGGGCTGCGGCCGAGAGTCGGTGTGCCTCTCCAGCCGCCGGGAGTATAGAGAGGCGGGGAGTATCTGACCAGCCGCTGGAGAGTACCGCAGAGAGGCCTAGAGTTTCTGGCCAGCCTGGAGGCTTCCTCTGTAACACTGATGCCTCTGTCGTCTATTTTTTTGTTTTTCTTTTTTGAAAAATACAGGAAAAGCGTATTTGGATAATTTTTTTTTATGGCTTGCGGCCCGAATAAATGCTCGTCCGTTCCGCCGGCGCCTGCTGCATTGATCGAGGGCGCGGTGCGCATGGAGGCCCTTTACCTTTTGGCGAGTGTTGTACCGGGGCCGCCTGGACGGGCGGCGCGGCGCGGCTCGTAGCGGCGGCGCGGCTCGCGGCCCCTTCCTCCGCGGGCCCCGCCGCGAGCGAGACTAGCGCCCCCCCCCCCCCCCCCCCCCCCCCCGCCCCTCCTGTCCCTCCCGCCCCTCCCGCCCCTCCCGTCCGCCCGGCCGGCCGGCCCCGTCACTTGAGTCAGTCGAGACTCGGCCGTGGTCGCGCGCGCACACCGCCGCTCCGCGTACCCGCCCACCGCGTGCCGCCGCGTGCCGCCGCGTGTCGCCTGCCGTGCCCGCCGCGTCAGTCAGTGCGCCACCCCGCGGAACGGAACGGAACGCCGTGACCACACACGACCTTTTATTATTACTAATTTGTCCGTGCGTTGTTACACGCTACTGCTTCTACTGCAAGAGGATTATTTACGCGCAGTGCTTTAAAAAAAGTGATTTTACCAGATCAGAGAGAAAAGAAGTGTGCAAGTGAAATTGTTATATACGAGTGCAGCTGGATAAAAAAAATATCTGAACCACATACGAGGATACCATACACGTCAGATATTTATATTTCAAGTGAATAGTGGTGGGTGTTAAATCTAAGCACGGACGTGTGCCTTGTTATACATATATATATAAATAATATATAGTGCTTTCTGGATATATCACCTTCCGGCCGGACGCAGGGCCCGCGGTGTTGTGTACAAAGCTGTGGTCCTCAGGCTCGGAAAGGCCCTCGTGTACAGACTGGGCTAACGCGCCGTGTTTTTGTTTATACACCATATTAACTTTCTCTCTCTGTCTCCGTAGTCTCTCCTCTTATTGACTGACCCGAAGCGTTGGCTCTCTTTGCATTTCGCCTCGTGTCCCACTTCTTCGTCCCTGTTTCGTACTCTTTTTTTTCTTATTTCTATGCCCCTCTTTATCTGCCGTGTTTCTATTCTGAGTGTAGGAAAACTAATCATTCCATTCTCACGTGCTTAACCGTCGTGCGACTAATTTCTTCATGCAATCTTCTGCTTTTTTTTTTAATTCGCCACTGACCATTTGTACAAAAAGAAAACTAAAATCAGTCCACATTCGCACCAGTTCTGACAAGGCAAGAGCATTATTTAAATATTTTGATCTGTGGCATTCATTTTTTAAAACAAGGCTAATGTGGTCCGCACCCATGCATATACTGTAATTTCTTTTTCTCTCTTGGTTTGTTTGTGGAAATTATGTGCACTCATCCACATGTGTATATGTGTGTTTTTTGCGACCCTCTCCGCCTCCCTCCCTGGCGGCATTGTTTTTTCGTTGTCCGTTCGAAATTCCGACTGATCTGTCGTGTTTATACTATCTTTTTTGTGTGTGTGTATTTTTCTACGGTGCCCCCCTGCACTTCTCTCCATATAATCCGACCCCCCTCGCGCAGCCCGTCCCACATTATCCCTTCTGTCTTCTATCTGTCTGTGGTGGCCCCCGTACGAAACGTGTGTAGGCTCTGGGGCGCTAGGCGCTGCCGGCCGCTGCTGGCCGAATGATTAGTAACCGGATATCCCCTGCTCGGCTGGGCTGTGTGCCTTTTGCCCGGTCAGGGGCGCGTGACAGAGACAGACATGGCCAGCTGTGTGCGCAGCCATGGGGGATAGAGAGAGAAAGAGGTGTAGGGCGGCTGAGCCTGTGAGACGACGGCCACTGTACGACAAAAAAAAAAATACCGCGCGGCTCTGCGCGGCGGCGTCCTGGTGGACGACGTGCTCCGGGGGACGGAGGGGAGGACGCCGTCGTCCCTCCTGGAGGGACGGCGGGCACGGCGACGTGCGTCCGTCCGCTCTCTCTCTCTCTCTCTAACCGGTGCCGTTGTCCGCCAGTCCCGAACCACCTCCACCGAGTGCGTGCCCCTCAAGATGTGACGACGACGTCGCCGTCGACGCCGACGCCTGTGCGCCCCTGAGCGGCCATGCGCGCGTGAGGTGCCCCCGGCCCCTGCCCGGCCCCGCCGTCGCCGCCATGGTCGTGCTGGAAGCGGGCTCGCCGCCCTCCGCCCTGGCCGGCCCGGCGCTCGCCGCGCCCGCGCTCGCCGCCCCGGGCGCCAGCCCCACGGACCCGGCCGCCGACCCCATGGAGGCGCTGCGCTGCGGGTACGCGCAGTCGTCGCCCTCCCCCATGAAAATGGTGTCGAAGCGCTTCATCAACCTCCACCAGTGGCTGGGCCCCGTCTGCGCCAAACAGCTCAAAGAGGCTGTGGTAAGTTGGCGGAAAAGGGGGAGGGGGGGGGGGGGATCCTGTGTACTGCTACTGCACTTTTTATTTCCCTTGCAGGACTTTATTTTCTGTTTCCGCGTTTTGTTTGTATTTATGTTGCTGTGTGCCGCGCTCCGAGTCGAGTCCTCCTCCTTAGCTCGCGATGACTCGGGCCGATCGCTTCAAGTATTTATTGCGAATCACGGGCGGCTTGGCTCGCGAGCGGGGGCCTCTCGTGACGCGTTGAGAGGGCTTCGCAGGGGGTCCGCGGGGGGGCCACGCCCACCGCACACCTGCAGCGGGGAGAGCTGACGCACCCGTGACCCCGCTGTCAGGGGTGGGTGTGACCCGCGGCACCGCAAGCAGTGTGTAGTGGAAGGGGTGGTCGGATATTTGCATTCTGTACATAGCAGGCCCTGTGTGTAACAAGCCCTGTAAATAGTATGCATGCTCTGTCTCTGTGTGTGTGTGTGTGTGTGGCGTGGCATGCTGTACGGGGCGCGCTGTAAGCCGCCTGTCACTTACGTTGTAAGGTGATGAAGGGGGCTGGCACCCCGCTTTTGTGCAGACACTGTAACGCCTACTCCCTATAGTACGACAGTGTCGTCCTATATGATAAGGCCGGCCGATAGGCCACGCCCCGCCACGCGCGCGCTTATCACCAACGCGCGCGGGGGGTGCCTTTCATTTGTTATCACCGCCCTCTCTTTTCCCTTTTTTTTTTTTGTTTCTCTTTCGCACCTATTGTATGATTATTAGTGCTGCTCGCACACGGCCCCGCTCCCACACTGGGGGGGGGGGGGCAGTCGATGTATGCGCGGTCATACCTGGCGGCGGGGCGTTCGCTTCCGGGGATCCCCGACGCGACGCGGGGGCGGCGGCAGCGGTAAAACCACGTCGACGGCGACCCATTCTCGGGCAGGTCCTCCTCACCCTGGTAATCCAGGTGGCCGTCGGCGGCGGCGGCGGCGTTGCGTCGTCGCCCCTCTGGCCCGAGGATGATCCGGGTAGGGTGTGACTGTGTGCGTGCGGCCCCTGGCGTCGCCGCCGTGTCGCCCGGCCCAAAGAGAGAGAGAGAGAGAGAGAGACAGAGCGAGAGAGAGAGAGAGAGACAGAGCGAGAGAGAGAGACAGACAGACAGAGAGAGAGAGAGAGAGAGAGAGAGAGAGAGAGATGTGGCGGGCTCTGGAATGTTGGGGAGAACGGGAAGGACATCGTCGTCGACGGCGACGTCTCCTGATGATGGCGTTGTCAGTCAGGCCTTTTGAGGGCGCGGAAAAGGGATCGGGGGCGTTAGCGGGGCATCTGTGTGTGTGTGTGTGTGGTGTGTGTGTGTGTGTGTGTGTGTGAGAGAGAGAGAGAGAGAGAGAGAGAGAGAGAGAGAGAGAGAGAGAGAGAGGTGCGTCCGCTTGCTCCGGCTCAAGGACGACGTCTGCGGGACGAGGCGTGGCCCCTCTGGGGTGCGTCTGCAGGGCGGACTCTCTAGGGGCGTCGTCGGCGGCCCCGCTAGCGTGTCGGCCCTACCTGCCGCCGCCCCCGTGGGGGCCGTGCTGGTTGACGGTGGTTCCCCGCGGGGCTGGAGGGTTATCTCTCTCGCTTGCTCTCTCTCTCTCGCTCGCTCTCTCGCTCGCTCGCGTGGGAGTGTACATGCTGGAGTCTAGTCGGCACGCCTCGCCCGGATGGCGATTGCGAGGAAAGCTCATGACGGCGGCGTTGGCTGGCGGTGTCGCGTGTTGGATCCCGCTTGAGTCATGTCAGGCGGCGAGGCTGCTCGCTGCCCCGATAGCGTGGTGGCAGCGGCGGCGGCGGCGGCGGCGGCTCCAGTGCTGGAGGCTCCAGCGCTGGAGGAGGCCCCAGCGAGTTTGGAGGAGATTAGGGGACGTCGTACACCAACTCTTCCCCCGTGTGCGCGGGCCACACACTCTGCGGACCGTCGCCAAAGTTTTGGGGAGACGCCGCCGCCGCTGTCGCTGCAAGCGGGTAGAGGCGGGAGAGTCACGACGGCATCACGACTACCGCTAACAAGGCGGTGCGGAGAGCAGAGCAGAGCAGAGCAGAGCAAGAGCGCAGGAAAATGCGCCACTTGCTTTTATAATGTACATTTTCTTGTGCACACAAAGTCTGACCGGGGAGAGGCGCCCTAGTGACGTGGTGGTGTATGTGTTGTGTGCACTTCTCTCTCTCTCTCACACACACATCGATTTTTGCCTCGCGCGGCCCATTGTGCGCGGCAATCCACTTAGGGGCGCGACGGACAGGTGCGAAGCGTGGCGGCGTGGCGCTCGGCCGACGCACACACACACACACACACGCACACACACACGCGCGCGCGTGCGCGTGCCGCGTGCGCCCTTGGCGTAGTACAAGGGGACGTCCTGCCTGCCGGCCACCGCCCCTCGGCTCGGCCCGAGCCTGTGCTGGGCGTGGAGTCCGCTGGGTGTGGCTCGCTCGCTGGCTCGCACGGCTCGGCTTGATGAGGGGTGGGCCGGGCGGCGTGCGGCGGCAGCGGTCGGTCGGTGGCCTCCCGGCCGCCCCCGGCTTTCGGGGGATCCCGCTGGGACCCGGCGAGGCCCGTGCCGTGTTACACGGAGTGCAGAGCTCTGTTGCACAGTGCTGCGCGCGTCGCCCCCCTTTCTCTCTCATTCTTTTGCTCTGTCGCATCTCTCTCTCTCTCTCTCTCTCTCTCTCTCTCTCTCTCTCTCTCTGTCGCGTGTCTGTCTCTGTCGAGCCCCGGGATTACCTGGCCGTATACCTGCCGCCGTGCCTGCTGACGATACGCACATTTCCTCTCTCTCTCTCTCTCTCTCTCTCTCTCTCTCTCTCTCTCTCTCTCTCTCTCTCTCTCTCTCTCTGTCTCCCTCTGTTGTGTGACGACGATGACGATGATTGGCTGCGACCGCCCCGGATGACGGCCGGCTGCCCGCTGAATGAGTATGCGCGTCCCTGATTGGCTGGCGGGGGTGGGCGCGGCGTCGGCGGCGGCCCTGGTGTTGATGCCCGCTCCACATTCTCCCCCTCCCCGTCTCATTTCATTTCCCGCCCCCTCTCTGACGTCATCAATCACATCCACTCCCACTCCGCGGCGTGGTGGCGGTGGTGGTGGTGGTGGTGGCGGCGGCGGCGGTAGCTGCTTTGGCGTCTCTTGACGGACAGCCCTCGCCGCGCCGCCAGCCCCGCCGGCCGCCTGTCCTGTCCGACCGCCACTGTTATATCGTCGTCGTCGGCGCCCTGGCGGCCCCCCGCCGGCGCCACACCACCCTTCTCCGCGGGGCGTGGTGGCCGATCCAGGTGCGCCGAAAAGCCGTCCGCCGCCGAGCCCCGGAAGCTGGCGGCAGGACGTGGGGACGGTGTTGGGGCGAGGCCCCCGGGGCCTCTGCTAGGTGTCCTGGCGGCGTGGCGGTGTTCGGCGCCCCACTAGGCCGCTGACCGCCGCGGCCGTGTCGTGACCTCGGGGGGGTCCGGCGGGGCGCGGCCAGCTGCCTGTCTCTCTCGCTCTCACGGACACACACACACACTCACACAGAGGGGTCACGCCTAGGCGAAGTGAGAGGGACAGCCTCGCCCACGTAGCCGCCTAGCCTAGACCGGCCTAGAAGAGGTGCGAGCCGTTGTGTCACCGCGCTGATGTGTGGCCCTGGACGCGTTATGTCCGAACTGAGTTTTTCCTTTTTTTTCTTTTTCCCGGCGGCTCCTTGTCGGCGGGGGCGTTTGTAGCGGCCCGCATCATTATTATTCATTCATTCATTGGAATCCAATCTCATTCCTCCGCCATTTCTCTCTCTCTCTCCCTTTCTCTCGCCCTCCCTCTCTCCGACCCTTTCTTCCGATTCTGCCACTGCACGGCGTCGTCGTCGGCGGCCGGGTGTCATATCCTCCCCGGCGGCTCGGCGGCGGCGGACTTTTCTGACGATGAGAAATTGCCGCTGCCAACCGTCCGTGTCCAACTAAACTAATGCTATCGCCGCCGCGGCCTTGGGCTGTTCGACACGGCGGTGGCAGTGGAGCGGGGGGGGGGGGGGGGAGTAAGAGAGAGAGAGAGGTATAGTAGAGGGAGGCGGAGAAGGGAAGGATGGAAGACGACGATGAGGAGGAGGAGGAGGAGGGGGAGGAGGAGGGGTTTGAGAAGAGCGTGCGCGCGCGCTGCGGACTTTGGCGACGCGATTTAATTTTCCGGCCCCCGTCTCTCACTCTCTCACGCGCGTCTTCTCTCTCTCTCGCGGGCGGGAGAGAGAGACAGAGACAGACAGAGAGACAGATAGAGACAGAGAGAGAGAGCGACCGACCGACCGACCGAAAGAGGTGTGTAGTGCAGACCTGCTGCAGCGCCGCTGTGACGAACTCGATGTTAGTATATAGTACTACGTGGCCGGCAAGACAGCCCCCCCCCCCCTTCCCCGCCATAGCCTACTGGACCCGACCGCAAGAGGGCGTGTGCGAGTGTGTGGTGGTATGCCCGGGCGGGGCTCGATACGGCCCGGCTTGGGTAACGTTACTCGTAACGTTATCGGCCAGGACTGGACTGGACGAGCGCGGCTCTGGACTACGTACGCGGGGGGGGGGGGGGGGGGCAGGATCGGAATGTGCTGTGGAGGGGGGAGGGGGCGGCGGACTCTACTACTTCGCGCTCCTGCCCCCCTCTCCCCTCGCGACTTTCCTTTACAGTGACAGCGTCGCATATTTTCGCTTCAGTTTTAATCTTCGGGGATATTAATATCAGAGGCCACCATCCCGTGCGGCGCTGGGACCCGCCGGGGACCCGCTGGGGGGAGACCCCTCGACGCTCAATTACTGTGCCCTCTTAGGAGTGGCCGCCGCCGCTCTCTCTCTTTCTCTCTCTCTCTCTCTCTCTCGCACTTTGCTGCCCGCGCCGTGCTGATGCCCTTCCCGGCCCGTCTCTGTCTCTCTCGCACGCCCTCGGCCCTCTCTCGGTTGGTTGCACGAGGTAATTTGCCAGGGGATTTGAATGTTGGCGCCGAGTTGCTAAGTCTTTATCTGTATATAGGGTTAGCGGGCGGGGGCCTCGCTCCCTCTCTCTCTCCCTCTTTCGCTTCCCGCCCTGCGCCCCGTCGCGTCCGTCTCTCTCGCTCGCCCGCGCAGATGGCGGACGTGCGGGGTGGCGGTGGGAGGGCCCCGATTGGGTTTGGTCGGTTACAGCGGGCGGTCAGCTTTCGTGCGCGGTGGGCTCGGTTCTGCGCGGTGCAGAAGGGAAAGGGAGGACGGGCGGGCAGAAGGGAGGTGCGGCGGCTCCCGATTTTCCCCCTTTGTTTGTCTCGAAGGGCTCGCCGCGCCGCGTCGCTCCTCTTTTGTCGCCGCGGGAACACCTCTCGCCGGGGCCTAAATGCCCCCGCGGGCCCTGGCCATTGTAACGGCGTGACGCGCTCCGAGCGCTGCTTCGACCACCACCAGATGGTATACCGACGGATCGGGACGGACCGAGCTGGCAGGCCAGGCTGGCAGGCGGGGCTGGCAGGCGGTATCGGGGGGCCCCCGTCGGCAGCGCGGCGGACGCCACACGTGTGTTTGCGTGTGTGTGTGTGTGCGCGCGCTCGCGCACGGGGGCGCCGCGGAGTGTGAGGAAATTCGCGAGGAGGCGCAATGGACGGCGTTGATACACACACACACACACTGCTGTCGGTGTGGTGGTGGTAGTGGTGGGGGTGTGGTGCTACTTAGCTGCCGGAGTATCTGGAGCGGCACAAGCGTTGCATGCGCGGCCACTGACTGAGCGAGGAGCCTCCACTCCCCCCCCCCCCTCCCCCTTTCCTTTCCCTCCCCACCCCTCCCTTCCCGGTGCTGCTGCTGCTGCCGCCCTGTGCGCTCTCGGAGAGGGCCGTGGAGCGTTTGGTACTGCTACAGAGTTGCGTAAGTGTTTATGATGCGAAAAAAAAAGAAAAAAAACAGGAAAAAGGGTCACGATATTTTTTCATTTTTTTTTTTTGAGTGCTGGTGGGCACCACACGCCCCCCGGGAGTAGCAGCAGCAGCAGCAGCAGCAGCAGCTCGCAGGTGGGAACATAGTGAGCCAACTGGAGCAGCGCGGCTGGGTGCCTAAGAGAGGTGGCCGTGTCGAAAGCGTGCCGGCGGCGCCGGCGGTTCCCATAGCGGTGGGGCCCCGCAACATCTACATACAGACATGTGCTCTGTAGTTGTAGCACCGTCAGTACGCCGCGCCTGTCAGCGACTCGCCCGTGACCGCGGCGCGTCGTCCTCTTCAAGTACACACTGCGCTTGTAGGAGGAGGGGGAGGCGCACGCCTTGTGTGTGTGTGACGGCTCTCTTACTCCTTATTTACTCTGAAAAGGTTCGCAATTTTATGTCCGCGACGCCCGTCCGCCGTCGTCGTATGCAACTGCTGAGCCGCGTACGGACTATAATTCAAACGGCTCGACGGCGGCGGGGCGTACGAGAGCTTGTGTGTGTGTGTGTGTGTGTGTGTGTGTGTGTGTGTGTGTGTGTGTGTGTGTGTGTGTGTGTGTGTGTGTGTGTGTGTGTGTGTGTGGGAGAGAGAGAGAGGGGGGCTGACGACGGCGGGGGTCAGCACCGGAAGGACGACGAGGGGGCCTTTGTTCTTCCCGCCCTGGGAGGGAGAGAGACGGACGATAGACGCGGGCTCTGATTTTGCGAACGCGATGATATATGTGTATGGCAGTATTGCAGAGTGGCGTTTTTGTTGTGCATTCTCTTATAAAAAGACTACTGGACAAGGAGTTGGTGTGAGTGTGCAGACGGAGTACAGTACGGCTGACTCTGTGTGTGTGTGTGTGTGTGTGTGTGTGTGTGTGTGTGTGTGTGTGTGTGTGTGAGAGAGAGAGACCGCAAAGCAGAAGACGCCCGTCGCGGCCTGTTCGGATCGGAGCGATCTGACAACCCTGTGTGTCGCGCTCAGTGGCCGACTGCTCTGCTGACGCACCTTGCTGAACGCGGTGGTGGTGTGTGTGTGTGTGTGTGTGTGTGTGTGTGAGTGAGTGTGTGATCGGAGCCTAGCAGTATATAAGTGCCGTTTGGTAGTTCGGGTTCTGGAAGGACCACAGGATTCGCACTGCAGCCGGTTTCATTGTAGTTTGCTACGTTGTCAAACTGTCTTCTCTGCCGTCCGCGGGTGCCCTCCTCCTCTTCCTCCCTCCCTCTCCCTCTTCCTCCCTCTCTCCCTCCCTCTTCTTCCCTCTCTCCCTCCCTCTTCCTCCCTCCCTCTCTCCCTCTTCCTCCCTCCCTCTCTCCCTCCCTCTCTCCCTCCCTCTCTCCCTCCCTCTCTCCCTCCCTCTCTCCCTCCCTCCCTCCCTCCCTCCCTCCCGCGCGGAGAGTTCGGAATGAAGCGGTGTGCGGGACGGCCGGGTGCCGCCCTGGGAGGGGCGCTAGTGCCATGGGAACGGCGGAGAAAGCTGTGTGCCCCCCGCGACCCCCCGCAGCGCTGGTGCTCCTCTTGCCGACTCCGCGACTGTGACCCCATGCGCTTACATCAAAAGTTGTGTGTATGTGTGTGTGCTGCTCTGCTTATTTGCGGCATCATCGGCGTGTATGTTGCTGACGGTCGCCTGTGTGTGTGTGTGTGTGTGTGTGTGTGTGAGGCGAGCAAGGGAGTAGTTTTTAACGATTTGCAGACGGCGCTGCCCGCGCCCGGGCGTTTGCAAAGTTGCGGGCGGCGATGCGATGCGCCGCCGAGGCCTGATTTATTTGCTCGCAAAGGTTTGCGTACCGACGTACCGATGACGGGGCTGCCCCCGCCGCGTGCGGGGTGGGTGTGGCCGGCCGTGCCCGCCCCCTGCCTGCCACGTGTCACGTATGCGCAGCGCGCAGTGCTTCCTGACGTCGTCGTGACGGCTGCATGTTGTACGGCGGCGACGACGACGTCCAGGAAACGTTTTGTGAGTCGCTTTGTACGGCACGTTGGACTTGAGTCGTTTTCGGCCGGATCTCTGACCGTGAGCGTCCCGCGTTAAGTGGTGCAGTTTTCCCTGGGGACTTTACCTGAGACGTGTGTGTGTGTGTGTGTGTGTAGATGTGTGTGTGCGGGCAGGCCCGGGCTCTATGGTTATCCATGCTGGGCGGTGTGCGAGTCTGTCGCTCAGATGTTGCTGCTTCTGCTGCCCGTGTACTACTCTGGTGCACGAGGGGTGGTGCTGCTGCCAGCGCCGTGCAATCTATTGGTATGCCGCGCCCGACATTTACGTGAGATGTTTTAACAGCGCCATAAAGGCGGGTCCGGACGGGCGGGCGTACGGCTGCTGCCGCGGCACCAGAGCGCTGCGGAGCTGCCCGCCTGCCCGCCCGCCTGACCGCCCGCTGGCGTGCCAAAGTTTTCCGCGAAATGTAGTGTATGATGTGCAGTATATATTTTCCGCGTGGCGTTCCACTTTGTATGTGCTTCGTTGATTTTGATTATTGGAATTTCGTTTTTATCCCTGTTGCTGGTTTGGACGTGTGATTGTACACTTCCAGGGAAATCCCAAAAGATGGCGTAAAGTAATTGTAAACTTCTCATGGGGGAAATTTCTCGATGAGATCTCAAGAGTAAGAGAGGAAATTAAGAATGAATTGGTGGAGTGTTGCGGGTTGGCCGGGGCTGTGTGCGGCCGGTGCAGCGGCGGTGGCGGTGCGCCGCAGGGGGGGCCCACAGGCAGAGGCCATTGTCCCCGGCGCGGTCCCTTCTGGAAAGGGGAAATATAAGAGGAGGGGGGGGCACACACACACACACATACATATACCATGCGAAAACAAAGAGGAGCGAGAGGTTCATGATGTCATTAGTGCATCGCGCCGCCGGCCCGCGGCTCGCTGCTGCGGGTGTTCGAACCCGCGGCCCAGCGGCCTCTCCTCCTCTCTGTGATTGCAGTGTGAGGACGGCTGGCTGCTGTAGTGTCGGGGGCTGTTTTGTGTGTCTCTTTCTCGTGCCTTTCTCCTCCGGGCCCGGCTGGCTCCGGGCCCCTCCCACGCTCCGGGGGCCGCTTCGCGGCGGCGGCGGCGGCGGCGCGGCGTCCCCCGCGGTCTGCATTGGCGGTGCCATTGGCCTCGGGGAAGCAATTTATGTCCAATTAGAGCGCTGCTATTCGCTGGGCTCGGCCCGCGGAGGGCCCGCGGGGGGATCTGATCCGGCCGCTTGCCCTGCCGCTACGCCGCCGAGCCCAGTGCGATGCAGTACGCGCCGCCTCCGCCGCCGCCCCGGAGGTTTGGCCAGAGGCCTGGAGGTGCCCGGAGGCGGCGCTGCCCCAGGCCTGCCGCGCTATCGCGGGCCCATCTGGGGGCCCCGGTAGCGGCGGCGGCGGCGGCTCGCAGGTGTGCACTCCGGGGGCGTCCCAGCGGCGGCGGCGCGGCGGCGGTGTGGCCCCCGTACACTCCACCCTCTCTCATTTGAAATGAAAATAGTTTGCGGATCGCCGTGTCGTTGCTGGTTGTGGTGGTGCTACATTGGGCTCGCGTGGGAGCGCTTCGGGAAGCGACACGCCTTGTGTGTGTGCGTGCACGTGTATGTGCACGTGTGTGCGTGCGTGTGTGTCGGCAAGGTCAGGGGCGGACAGTGCTGCCGTTACTGATGTCGGCTAATTTGTGGACGGCCCCTGCCTTTGGCGTGTTGCCGTGCTGTTGGTGGCGGCGCCTGCGGCCGGGATTCCCCCGACCAGGACAATCTTCTGCGGTCCTCTCCGCAGCGGTATATCCTGGCTGCTCCTTCTCTCCGATATGCGCCGCGCGTTTGGGCGTTATTGTCTAGAGAGAGAGAGAGAGAGAAAAGGAGAGAGACGGGGACACTTGCGCTATCCTTCTTCAAGTCTCGGTGTGTTGTGTCGTCTCCGCCGGCTAATGTTGTAGAGAGTGTGCACTGATGCCGCGCCGTTTACACTCCCTGACGTCCGAGCAGTCAGCTGTTGCTGCAGCTGCGGCAGCTGTCTGTCCGGCTGCGCCGCGGCTGGGGAGTGCAAAGACAATAATTGCGCCGGCCGCGGCCTCCTGGCCTGGACCCGCTCTGAGTAATCGCTGTGCACACGGGATGGGAGAGCGCCTCTTCCTCGCTGTGCTTCGGGGTTTTTTCCTTTTTTTTCGGGTGTTTTTTTTTGGAGTGATTTTTTTTTCTTTCAAATTTTATCTTTTCCGTTTTACCATCTGTTATGGCGGGCACGAGTCCGTGCACCCGGGAGGCGGGGATCCGGAGTTGGATTATCGAGCTGGAGAGAGAGAGAGAGAGAGAGAGAGAGAGAGAGAGAGAGAGAGAGAGAGAGAGAGAGAGAGAGAGAGAGAGAGAGAGAGAGAGAGAGATGGGGGAGAGGACGAAGGGCGGGCTGCGCTGGATACCCCGGGCTGCCCGCGTCCGTTAGCCCGGAAAATGTGTGGCTGGGGACGCGATGAATCGCACTTAATTGACTCGTCTCGTTGGCATTTTCTGCCTCTACTGTCCCTTTCTTTCTTTCTTTTTTTTGCTGGATAAAATCTCTTTCCCTTTTTTTTTGTCCGTCTCGCTCTTCTAACGTCGTTGCCTAATTTTTTTCTCTCTGTTCGTTGTGTTCCAGGTAAGGATCCCCTTGAATTCGCCGCTGATGCTATCCCGTTTTATGGAGTTCGATCGGCTGTGTAGGGGGAGCGGGAGTGAGTGAGTACTTCGAGGAGAGAGGGACAGACAAGGGCGCGCTCTGGCGTCGGCAAATGAGATGCGCCCCGGCCGCGGTCCCGTGAGGGGAGGGGAGGGGGGGTCCTGTCGGGCTGTATACACTGTCTGTGTGTGTGTGTGTGTGTGTGCCGCTCAGATAGCGCGAGTCCTGCGCGCGCGGCTCTCCGGATTCCCTCCCCGATTCCCCGGGCCGCCAGCCATCTGTGCAAACTGTTGGTCTCGTCGTCCCCTGATTACAAGTTGCCGAAACATGCCGAGGCGGGGGGCTGCGGGGGGCTGCGGCGGCACGGCGCGGGAAGGGCTCCGGACAATGTCTCTTGTCTCTGTTGCTCTCTTACGGAGCACCCCCACGAGTGGGACGGAGACGGCGTGACGGTGTGGGCCGTGCGCATCAGCCGTGGAGGTAGGCAGCGCGGTGCGCCGCTGCCTGCCGGGTCTGCCTATCCTACACGGCTGACTGACCGGCCGGTCTCCCCTGCCCCGGGGGAGGGGAAGGGACGCGAGAGAGACAGAGAGAGAGAAAGAGAGAGAAGAGGCGTCTTGCGCTCCGAGGCTCGTTTTTAATTGCGGTACGAGTCGAGCAGGGCAGCTCAGTGCAGCGGGCGGGGCTGGGTCCGCGGTGGCCGAGCCGAGCCGGGGCCCGTCGTGGCGCGCGGGTCAGCCGACACTGCATAGAGGCTAAGCGGCTGGGTTGTAGTTAGCCGAGCCGTGCTGTGTGTGTGTGTTGTTCCCATGGACTGGCCTGCTTGCTTGCCAGTGCCTGCTGTCTCTGTCGCACTCGTTGGGTGCTCCATAAGAGAGAGAGAGAGAGGGGGGGAGGGGGGATCAGAGGAGACAGTGTTCGGAATGTGTCTTTCTCTCTCGGCTCCGTGCCGCGGCTCGAGGAGGCCTGACCTTCTGGGTCAGCGGCACAGCAGCGGCGATGGGGCGTGGCGGGGTCCTGCGGCCGCGTCTGCTCAAGGATGCTGCTGCTGCTGCTGCTGCACATCCGTGCAAACTGCTGTAACGACAGTATATATATAGTACATGGCGAGCCGGTGGGCGTTATTGTGTGTGTGTGTCGTTGTTACGCGTGGTCGCCAAGGATATTCCGCGTAGCGGACAACGCTATGCACACACACACACACACACGCTTGTGTGAATGGGCGGGACTGTGCGTAGGGGTGGACGCGGCTCGGCTGCTCTCCGTTAGGTAACAGGGGTGATGCTATATATATATATATATATATATATATATATATATATATATATATATATATATATATATATATACATGTATGTATGATGTATATGTATGTATGTGCATGCGTTGGTTATCGGGGCACGGCATCATGATTATCATCGGATCGGACTGACTGACTGACTGCCTACGCAGCACCTGCCGTGCTGCCGGCTCGAAATACTAGCGCACCTGTGTGTGCGTGTGTGTGTGTGTGTCTTTGTGTGCATTACATGGACCCCGGTGTAACGTTGCAGTGCTGGTTGTGCCCTTTGGGGCGGCTGGGGTCCCTCTCGGGCCTGGGAATACCAGGTAGTGGTGGTGGTGGTGGTCCTGCCAGCCGAGGCCCCGATATTGGCAGCGGCGGGCGCCTCGGGCGGGGCGCCGTATGTGTGTGTGTGTGTGTGCGCGCGCGCGCGTGTGTGTGTGTAAGTTTTTGCACAGTGGCACGCACACACGGCGGTGTGTTGCTTTGCTGTATAATAACACGCCGGCGGCTGTGTTTGAGGTGGCCGATTGGACGCGCTCCCCGCGGTCGGCGGCCGCCCCTCGGGGGGCTCCTGGTGGTGGTGGTGGTGGTGGGCGAGGAGGATGACGATGATGGTGATGATGATGAGGACCGCGCTGTTGTGTTGGTCGCGCACGTACACGTCGTCGGCGCGGGTTCGAACTCCTTCAAGGCCGGCCTGGCTGCCTGCCTAGGCGGGCCGGCCGCCGCCGCCACCGCCGCCGCCGCCGCCGCCGCCGCCGCCGCCGTCCGGTCGACATTACGTCGTCTCTGATTGGCTGGTGATCCCCGCGCCGTGTGTCTGCGACTAGTCATGAGAGATCGCCTATCTTGATGCTGTTTCGCGTGGCGTGTCTCTGGCGGTAGTCATCTGTGTGTGTGTGTGTGTGTGTGTGTGTGCGTGCGTGGGCGGGGCCGCACAGTGGTCCAGACCGCCTCCAAAGTGGGAAATAAATCAAAAATTGGAATACTCTATTCGTCTCCGCTGACCACTGACAGAGCTTCACAAATGATCACTCTACTGTTTGCCAAAAGGAATCCATTCCGCAATCTGTCTTTCTTTTTTAAAAAAATACGTAATGTCATGGTAGCGGCAACGACGTGCGCGCGCGGCTCAGTACCTGCTTTCTAAATGCGTTTATTTGAACCTTTTAGGCAGAAAACAAAGTAACCAGGGGTTTTATTATTTAGTTGCAACCTTTTCCTCTCCATCCCAGTGCCGATTTTTACCTAAATCATTCGTTTTGATTATCTAAATCAATTAAATGCGAGGCACTCGACACACGCTTACGCACTACGTTTTTTAGACATTAGAAAGAAATGAGGGCACATGAGGGCTAGATATTAACACAGAAAATACTAGGAGTATTGACAATGTCGGCGCAACCCGCGGGAACGCCTAATAGTGCCTAATTAATTCACGCGGAGAGTTTTTCAAACCGAGCAGACGACGGGCGACATAACCTCACTCTCTGACTCTGCGCGGGCGGCGGCCTTCCCCGGCCATCCCCGGCCATATACCTGAGGAGGCTGCTTTTTCTATTTTACCTTTTTACGACATAAGTTACTATAAATAGGGTCCGTTGCCTATCGATTGCCTACTCGTATTGCCATTGCCTGATCACGGCAAACATCTAAGGAGGCTGCTTATCTATTTTTTTTACCTGCGACAAAAAAATCACAATAATAGCGTCCGTTGCAAATCGATTGCCTACTCGTATTGCCTACTTCCGTGTCATATATTTAACGGCAATGTCGGAGAGGGCTTCTTATTGTATTTTGGCTTCCTGCCACAAAAATTTCAAGTAATACCGTCTGTTGCCTACTGATTGCCTACTCGTATTGCCTACTCCGTATCAGATATTTAACGGCAAGGTCTGAGAAGGCTATCTCTTGTATTTTGGCCTCCTGCGACAAAAAGTACCACCGATACCGCCCGTTGCCTATCGATTGCCTACTCGTATTGCCTTCACCATTTCAAATATTAAAGTCCACTGTCTGAGGAAGCTGCGTACCAAATTTCAGCCCGCTATGTCAAAAACTGACTGAGTTATTATTTATTTCCGCAAAAAGGCACCTGCCGGACCACTGTGGGCCGGGCGGAGCCGCGTGTACGGCGGGGTGCTGCTGAAGGGCGTCGTGCTATACGGCATACGAGATGGCTTCGGTCGGTCGTAAGGAAAAATGCCCTCCGCGGTCTCTCTCTCTCTCTCTCTCTCTCTCTCTCTCTCTCTCTCTCTCTCTCTCTCTCTCTCTCTCTCTCTCTCTCGAGTGGGGATTCGAACCTATGACACTTCTGTTTCGTCGTCAATGCCGTAACGGCTTTCGTATTTTTTTTTTGTTGTTTCTTTTTTTATGATCCCGTGCGACGGCCGCGGGGTTCGTTCGTTGGTGTCGTGCCTCCAGAGAGCGACGTGATGGCGGTGTTATCGCCTTGGTGCGCTGACCGTGCGTGCACGTGCGTGCGTGCGTGCAGCGCCGCGTTTGGCATTAGGGGCTGTGCTTCTCACAAGTGGGGTTGTGCCATTAGGCCCCGGAGGACCCCGACGCTGCCGCCGCCGCCGCCGCCGCCGCTCCCCGTCGTACTACTACTCCCTTTTCAATTTGGGTAATGTCCCCCCCGGTGCGTACGGCGGCCCGCCCCGGCCCCCTGGGCAGGCCGCGGCAGCAGCGGCGGCGGCAGGCGACCCTGACCCCTGCCAACTTTGGGCGGTCCCACCACACCCTCTCTCTCTGTCTCTGTCTCTCTCTCTCGGTGCTTCTGGTCGCGATCTGCTCTTCCTCCTCCTTCTCGATCTGGAACTCTATCGAGAGAGAGAGAGAGAGAGAGAGAGAGAGAGAGAGAGAGAGAGAGAGAGAGAGAGAGAGAGGAGCCTCTTTGGGGCGGGACGACGCCCGTCTTGGGGCTTATTTGCACTCAGATGAGTGGTTCCGTCCGACCTGCGGGGCACGGGGCACGCGACGCGAGCGAAATCCTGGCGAAATGTGGAGGGAAGTAGGAATAAGGAGGAGGAAGAAGAGTGTACCTTCGAGGATTTTTGTTATCCTTGGTGTTTTGGGGTCGACGAGAGGGAAGGTCGTCGTCTTCGATCGAAAAAAAGTTCTTCTCCGAGTTGATTTTTCCGTTTTTCTTGCTTTTTTTGGACTGTGTGTCGGCGCGCGTGTGGCAGGGCTCTGCTAATCGCAGGCGCCGCTACCACCACCACCACCACCACCGCCGCCGCTGCCACCTGCTCCTCCGCCTGCCTATCTCACTCGTCCACTCCTGTCCGGCCCACTCGCTCACTCGGCTGCTCCACTTCCTTCGCGCTCCCTTTTCTCTCTCTCTTTTTATATTTGTTTCTGTCTCTCTTGTTTTGAGGCGCGCGGCGCCTCGCGGTGTCGGCCGGCGGCGGTCACCCGGCCGATAACGAGGCCAACACAAATCTCGCCCCGCTTTACGCGCCTTGCCGTAATCTCTGTCGGCGGCGGTGGCTACCGGTGCTGCCGCGGCGGGGGCTTCGGGAAGGATTTGGTGACGGTGGTTACGGCCGCGGTGGGTCCGCGGGGGGTCCGCGGGGGGTCTGCGGGGGTCCGCGGGGGGTCTGCGGGGGGGGGGGGGGGGGGGGAGGCAGCTGGCCGGCGGCGGCGGGCCGGGGCTCGATAGCGCGCTTGATCCTCCGGCTGATGTGGAAATGATGGCGGAAGGTGACGGGTTAATCTGTTCCTGACGTGCACGCCTGCCGTGTGTGTGTGTGTGTGTGTGTGTGTGATCGCAGGGGGAGGGGGAGAGGGGGGCGACGCACCGTGCTGGTGACCACCCGCGGGGTCAGCCGCCACCGTGACCCCCCCTGAGCGCGGTGGTGCTGCTGCACGACTGTTATATTCCATCCTGAGCGGAGTGAGTGGACGCGATTGCAGTGAGCCCCTGCGGGGCCTAATCCTCACGATGACAGGACGCTGCTTCTGCTGCCGCCGCTACAGCCGCCGCTACCGCCGCCCCGCCGTGTGCCGTGCTGGGATTAGAGGCGCGACGCCGCGGGGCGTGTGACGGCCCGGGCACGTCGGCGTCAGTGTCGGCGGCGCCCTCCTCCTCCTCGTCCTCCTCGTCCCCCCGCCGCCGTCGTTGTCGGCGTCCTGCTGCCGCCGTCGCCATTGTCCCTTATAACCCCCTGCTGCCCGCGCCGTGCCACACGCTCGACGCCGTGGTGGCCCCCTGGCATGTGACCCGAGCACTCCGGGGACCGACCATACAGGACCGGATCCCCCGCGCCTGCCTGCCCGCCATGGCCGGCCGGCCAGCCTGCCTCGCCGCGCCGCGCCTTCCGGATGGATCGGGCCGAACTTTTTCTCTCCCCCTTGCCTCCCTTCCTCCGGCCGTCGCCGCAGAGTAGGACACGGCGCGGCACGGCACGACACGCCACGACACGGCGCGGTTTGTGGCTGAAAAGTGTGTTACGGTCCGGTCCCGTCCCGCGGCGCGGAGCGTCGGACCGGGCACTCGGGACGCACGCAATCTCGTCAATCCCCTCCTTCCTCACCCTCCTCCCCCCCCCCCCCCCCCCCCCCCGCTGACTTTATGTCTCTGCTCGCTTCCTGCTTGAGCGTGCTCCGCTCCGGGAGAGATGTCGCTCTCAGATTGAGCCGCCTACAGCACCACGACGACATGCCTTTACATAGTTTGCTACACTATTGGATTTGCATTTGTGTTTTACTTTTCTTTGGACCGCGACTCCTCTGCTTGCCTCCCTATTTTCGGGTGTGTTCTGCCGGCGCTCTGCTGGCGGTGGCCTAGGTCACGTTTTACGACGCGTCCTCTGACGGGTCCCGCGTCCGTGTGGGCGTGCCGCCGGGGGTCGGCTCGGGTGACCCCCGCGGTCCGCTGGCGGCGCGGCGCGGCGCGGCGCGTCAGCGGCGGCCCGGGCCGCCTCTAAGAATGGCGTGTTTATGGCAGGTGTCGCGCGGGGGTCTCCCACGTGGCCGACGGCGGGACCACGGTAGCGGCGCCCCGAAACTCGTTTTCACGATTTCGTGAGTCGGCCTCCCTCCCGCCCGCCCGTCCGTTGCCTCTCCGGTCCTGTTTGTGTGTGTGTGGACCGGACTGGAGGCTGTGGCTGGAGTCAGCTGGCCGGACCAGAGCCGGCGCTGGAGTGTGAGCTGGGTCAGTGGAGGCCGGGGCGGGGCCTGGCCCGAGCCGCTGTGCTGGAGCGGGACCGACGGGGCACAGTAGTAGCAGTAGAGGTGTTGCACCGCACCACGTCTGTCGCCGCTGGAGAAATCTCCCTGGAGAAGGGTTCTCGGCGCGCTGCGCCGTGGGAGTATTTTCTCTGTCCGCGTACGGGCGGCGGCGGCGGCGGCGGCTCTCGGGCTCGCCGTGTACCTGTTGCTGGCGTTTGCGGCTCCAGCGGCTCCAGCTGGCCCGGGCACGCAGCACGTGCTGGAGCCCCTCCCCACCCTTGTGCAGTATTAATCTTGGCACGTCTCCTTCCTCGCCGATTCAGTCGGCCGGGGTCGTCTCCCCTGCTGCCGCCTGATGCGTATTGATCGTGTGTTGTGACGGGCCGCGCCCGGCTGCGCCCGCTCCACCTCCCGCGTTTGCCGCTGCTGCGCTCTCGCGTGTGCACTTGGCGCGCGCCCAGGCCTTGTCACCTGCCGCCGCCTGCCGCACCTCCAGCAGTGTTACTGGTAGTATTATTATTTTTCTGTTCCCGTCACGTGACCCAAATAAACACAGACGGACGCGGGTAGAGGCGGAGCGGTGCCTTCTCCTCGTGCTGTTGCTGCTGCTGCTGTTTCTGCAGCCGCGCGGGGGCGGGTGCTCTCTCTGTGTGTGTACTGTGCTACTGTAATGTGCGAGTGCGTACTAAAAGCAGGAGTGGCGCGCGGAGAGTGTGGAATTTCGCTGTTGTGTGTGTGAGCGCGCGCGCGCGGGTGTTTTCATTCTGTTTCTTTTTTTTTTCTTTTTCTTCTTTTAAATCGCGTTTGTCCGTTTTGTTGGCGGCGGTGTACGCGGCCGGGCCGAGCCAAGCAAAGCAAAAGCAGCGACGGCGTGGTGGGCTCGGCGTCGTGGCTCGCTGCTCCAGGCGGAGCGGCGCGGGGCGTGGCGTGGCGTGGCGTGGCGGGGCTGGTCACTGAACCCGCCCGCTGGTACCCGCCCGCTGGTACCGGGGCCCGAGAGGGGCCGCCGGGGCCCACTTGGCCGCGCTCCGCTCCGCGCTACGCTCTTGCTTGCGGCGGACTGCCTGCCCGGGTGACAGCGGCGGGGCCGAGACCTAGCGCAGCGAGCTCTGCGGGGCCTGGGAACTCGCGAGGGGAGCGAGAGAGCGAGTCATTCTGTCTCTCTTTCTCGTCCGCTCCGTAGGCAACGGCAGTGCTGGCTTGCTGGCTGGCCGGCTGCGCCCCCCCCCCCTCCTTGGGACGCGCTCCGTTGTTGCCCGCTATAGAATGACAGCGCGAGGCCAGGCAAAGCGATCGGTCTGCGAGGCGAAAGCGGGGAGGCCGGGGCTGCCCGGCGCTGCCCGGACACTCCCTCCCTCCCTCCCTCCCTCCCTCCCTCCCTCCCTCCGCCTCCTCCTCCGCCCCGTTGGGCGCATCATGTCGAGTATTACGCCGGCCTCGCAGGCCCCTGTCCCGGCGTGCACCGCGGCCACAGCAGCGGCGGCGGCGGCGGCCCGCGGAAGCATTGACCCAGACCCCGCGGTGCTGCCGAGCTGATGGTTTAGGTTACCTACCTTACCGGGTCGGTGACCTCTGTGTCTTTCTCTACCCCCCTCCCCCCTCCCCCCTCTCTCTCACTCCCTCCATTCTTCTTCTTCTCTCTGTCTCTCTTCCTCCAGTAGTGGTGACGCAAGGACAAGGCGCCGGCTGCGGCGCTGTGCCGCGGAGAGGGTCCGCTGGTATTTCAGCCGACGCGCACAACAGACGCCCACCCGCCTCCTTCCTCCCTCTCCGTCCGTCCGTCCGTCCCTCCCTCCCTCCCTCCCTCCCTCCCTCCTTCCCCCCCTCCCTGCGCACTGCACACTGCACACTGTTTGCGAAATATCACCGTCCGACCTTTTGTCGTCGTGTATGGGGGAGGCCTCTGCGCGGCGGCCTTTGGGTGCCCCCGGGCGCCGGAGGTCCCCGCTGCAGGCCCTGGTGGTGGCGCCGCTGCACCTCCGGCCGCCCGTGAAGCCTGGGAGGGAGGGCACCGCGTCAACGAAATGCCACGCCCCCGACCCCCCGTGCGGCCCTGCCGTTTGTATGGGCATGGGGCGACACGGGTGCGCTAATGACGTCACCCACCCCCCGGAAATGTCAGGACAGCAAAAACAGCGACGGCGCGGCGGCCGGCAAATTGGTGGGAGTGCGAAGGGAGGAAACAAAAATGTATGGGGAGCCGTGCGGTGTACGCGACGCGGGGGAGGGGGATTCCGGCATGAGTGGGCATGTGTATGCTCGTCGTGGAATTACGTTTCGTTTTTAAAATTTTTATAATTTTTTTTCTCTTCCCGTTATGCGGAGAGCGGTGATTGGATATGTATCAGCAGGCCAGCTCGTCTCTCTCTCTCTCTCTCCCCCTCTCTCCCCCCCCTCTCTCTCTCTCTCTCTCTCTCTCTCTCTCTCTCTCTCTCTCTCCCTCTATCCGCATTGCCGTATGAGCTTCCGGGGCCGCCGCCACGGCGTCGGGCTCTCAATGTGCATCGAGGCGATGCAACTGGAGTAGGAAGCATCTCCTCCGGCGTGCTTTTGCAGATGATGCGCGCGTGGCGTGCGCGTGGCGTGCGCGTGGCGTGCGCGTGGCGTGCGCGTGGCGTGCGCGTGGCGTGCGCGTGGCGTGCGCGTGGCGTGCGCGTGGCGTGCGCGTGGCGTGCGCGTGGCGTGCGCGTGGCGTGCGCGTGGCGTGACGGGTCCGGCACGCTAGCCCGTGATGCGTGCCTCCGGGTTTCTCCACGCCTCCCTCCGGCGCTCGCCCTGTTTGCCGATGCAG